>OZ036003.1:4000906-4203406 GCA_964035015.1 Corallium rubrum
TTTGTTTGTTTGTTTGTTTGTTTGTTTGTTTGTTTGTTTGTTTGTTTGTTTGTTTGTTTGTTTGTTTGTTTGTTTGTTTGTTTGTTTGTTTGTTTGTTTGTTTGTTTGTTTGTTTGTTTGTTTGTTTGTTTGTTTGTTTGTTTGTTTGTTTGTTTGTTTGTTTGTTTGTTTGTTTGTTTGTTTGTTTGTTTGTTTGTTTGTTTGTTTGTTTGTTTGTTTGTTTGTTTGTTTGTTTGTTTGTTTGTTTGTTTGTTTGTTTGTTTGTTTGTTTGTTTGTTTGTTTGTTTGTTTGTTTGTTTGTTTGTTTGTTTGTTTGTTTGTTTGTTTGTTTGTTTGTTTGTTTGTTTGTTTGTTTGTTTGTTTGTTTGTTTGTTTGTTTGTTTGTTTGTTTGTTTGTTTGTTTGTTTGTTTGTTTGTTTGTTTGTTTGTTTGTTTGTTTGTTTGTTTGTTTGTTTGTTTGTTTGTTTGTTTGTTTGTTTGTTTGTTTGTTTGTTTGTTTGTTTGTTTGTTTGTTTGTTTGTTTGTTTGTTTGTTTGTTTGTTTGTTTGTTTGTTTGTTTGTTTGTTTGTTTGTTTGTTTGTTTGTTTGTTTGTTTGTTTGTTTGTTTGTTTGTTTGTTTGTTTGTTTGTTTGTTTGTTTGTTTGTTTGTTTGTTTGTTTGTTTGTTTGTTTGTTTGTTTGTTTGTTTGTTTGTTTGTTTGTTTGTTTGTTTGTTTGTTTGTTTGTTTGTTTGTTTGTTTGTTTGTTTGTTTGTTTGTTTGTTTGTTTGTTTGTTTGTTTGTTTGTTTGTTTGTTTGTTTGTTTGTTTGTTTGTTTGTTTGTTTGTTTGTTTGTTTGTTTGTTTGTTTGTTTGTTTGTTTGTTTGTTTGTTTGTTTGTTTGTTTGTTTGTTTGTTTGTTTGTTTGTTTGTTTGTTTGTTTGTTTGTTTGTTTGTTTGTTTGTTTGTTTGTTTGTTTGTTTGTTTGTTTGTTTGTTTGTTTGTTTGTTTGTTTGTTTGTTTGTTTGTTTGTTTGTTTGTTTGTTTGTTTGTTTGTTTGTTTGTTTGTTTGTTTGTTTGTTTGTTTGTTTGTTTGTTTGTTTGTTTGTTTGTTTGTTTGTTTGTTTGTTTGTTTGTTTGTTTGTTTGTTTGTTTGTTTGTTTGTTTGTTTGTTTGTTTGTTTGTTTGTTTGTTTGTTTGTTTGTTTGTTTGTTTGTTTGTTTGTTTGTTTGTTTGTTTGTTTGTTTGTTTGTTTGTTTGTTTGTTTGTTTGTTTGTTTGTTTGCTTGCTTGCTTGCTTGCTTGCTTGCTTGCTTGCTTGCTTGCTTGCTTGCTTGCTTGCTTGCTTGCTTGCTTGCTTGCTTGCTTGCTTGCTTGCTTGCTTGCTTGCTTGCTTGCTTGCTTGCTTGCTTGCTTGTTTGTTTGTTTGTTTGTTTGTTTGTTTGTTTGTTTGTTTGTTTGTTTGTTTGTTTGTTTATGAATTAATTAGATTAATCAGAACTTCACGCACGCTGATTGGAGGCATTCTGAATTTAGAAATTCAAATAAAACACAAACGTATTAGATCCCGTTTACACGATGCCGGAACAATTTGAAAACGGAACAAAATCATGCCGTTTAGACCTTGCCTTCACACGATACCGGTGTCACAGTGGATTTGGACCCCCCAGTAGATTTGGACCCGGCCCGTTGGCGGATCAGGACCCCCCTTTTTAAACATTTTTATACCCAAAACAACCCAGAAAACGATGAATATGTTACATTCATTAATTTTCATATCCAAAGCAAGTTATATAAACCTCACATAGTCGAGCTTATTGTGTTGCAACAGCGAATAAAAAACATTGTTGGGCGACATTTTCATAGTTCGAAAATTTGGTTCGTTGACGTACATGTATCAAATAAAATTTTATTGCCAGTAACATTATCTAAATTAAAAAATGTTAACACTGTTATTAAACTGAGTAAGTAATACAAAAAACTAGAAAGTTACCAAATGGAAAATATGTATAGAACTACAAGGATGAATAAACATCGCTGAAAATGGAGAGCGTGGAGATCGCTTTTACTAACTCTGGTAGTGGTTTCTATTTTACGGTTTGTGTTCTTTATCACTAATATAAAGTGACAAAAAATCGTCAAACTGTTAGCTATCATGAATTTCGTTTATATTATTGTGTTCACACTACATATATTTAAAGGCCCGGTCAAACGAGGTTGAGAGTTGATGAGAGTTGATGAGACTCTCATGCACTCTTATCAACTCTCATCAACTTTGAGCTGGTTCAAATTTTAATGAGAGTTGCTGAGAGTTTTTGCCCGTTTGACCGGTAATGAGAGTTGGCATATGAGAGTTGATGAGTGTTTAGTACTTTGTTCACCTCGAAATTCGTTCCTAGTCTCCCTGCTACGCGCGGTAAATCCTACAACTCTCGTCAACTCTCATGGTAAACTCTCAAAATAACATGAAATGTTATATGCTGTATTTGCATACTGGCATGATTTTGTTCCGTTTTCAAATTGTACCGGCATCGTGTAAACGGGGTCTAAGACAGCTCTTTACAGATATCCCATCCATCACATTGTACTTTCGAAAAGCTCTATATTTTAGTATATAAATCAATAATTACAGATGGCAACCCCCCTCACCTTCAAAGTGTGCACTATCCGATACGATTTGGCATGGTTACTTGCTTATAACAAAAAATGCTATCAAAAGTAATATTCTGAAGTCTTGGCCAGCCGTCTATTACAATTCGACCCAAAGACAAGCCCTGGATGAATGGCCTGATTCGCACAGTTATCCGTAAACGTGATCGTCTTTTATCACCTTTTTCACGAGTCAAAAGTGCTTCTGCCTGGGAGCGTTATACAGATCCCGAAGAAATCGAGTTGTTAATTTAATCCGGTTATCCAAAAAGGATTATGTTAGAAAATTGAACTCGGTTTTAGCGACTCCAACAACGTCAGCTAAAAAAATGGTGGAGCATCTCAAAATATGCCTGTGCCAGACTTAATATTAGACAATGGCAATCAGTAATTTCCGATTCAAGGCAAAAGGGCGAGCTGTTTAATGAATATTTTATTTGCCAACCGTTTTACCTTCCGTTGCTACCTTCTCCTTATTCTCTGTCGTCCATTGTTGCACTAAGCCTCAAGTCTAAATCTTTTACTTAATCTAGATATTTCTAAAGCTTGTGGCGTTGACAATATTAGCAACCAAACGTTAACACTATGTGCCTTCGGTATCTACAAACCTCTTACACGCTTGATAAATCTTTCGCTTTCCATTGGCCAGTATCCTACTTGTTGGAGGATGGCTAATGTTATTCCATGCAAGACAATCGTCAAATAAAAATCGGCCCTCGGACGTTAACAAATCTGCTGGAGGCAAAGGGGAAATTTAATCGCTAATTTCCCGAAAAGTCATGGTATTAGTTTGTAATATTATGATCGCCGAGGAATACTTTGAGGATCTTACCGACAGGAAATTTGCACGGTTGATCTGAGAAGTTGCATCTAATTTTCCCGTGCATGTTGATGAGTGAAAATATGAAAATATATGCAAGCGGGAAATATCGTTATCGTTTTCAGTCGGGATTCCGCCCTGATGATTCAGGTGATTCAACGGTTATGCAAGTAATTTATATAGTAAATAAAATCTATAAAGTTTTAGAAAAAGGTCTTGAGGTGAGGACGGTTTTCCTTGACATTTCGAAAGCCTTTGATAAAGTCTGGCAGAGGGGCTTATTAGCCAAACTTGAAAGTTTAGGTATCAGCTACTAAACTCGATAGAGATCTTAGTTCGATTTCCGCTTGGTCTAACTAATGGCTATAGTCACATTAAATGCACAAAGACTAAACGTATGATCTTTACGGCAAAGCGGAACAGGCCATTTCATCCTCCACTTTATGTGTCAAATTCATTAATCAACGACTGAGTAACTTCACATGATCATTTAGGTGTGACACTCACATCTAATCTTTCATGGCGTTCTCACATTCTGAAAATTCACCAAAAAGCTTCGAAAAGGCTAAACATGCTCAAATCCATGAAATTTAAATTGGAAAGAAATTTTGTGCAAATCTCTAGTTCGCTCCTGTCTTGTATATGCAGATGTCGTTGTGAGACGGTTGCTTGGAAACCGACAGGGGTCTTCTAGAAAATCTTCAATTCGAAGCGGCTAGAATTGTTACAGGGGCAATTAAGGGAACACATAGAGAAAGTTCACTTGATGAAGAATTAGCTTGGGTTAAACTCAAAGATAGGCGCAGTGGTCATAACTTGTTATGATGTATAAAATTGTAAATAATTTAGCACCTAATTATTTATTAGAAATCTGCCCTGTCAGAGTTAGTAACTGGTCAACTTACAGTCTTCGTACAAGTGATGATCTAAGTGTTCCTTTCGCCCGAACCGAACGCTTTAAGAAATCTTTTATTGTATCGTACGCGTCTACCAAACGTTGGAACAACTTACCAAGTGATGTTCGTTCTTCTGATTCATTAACTAGCTTTAAAATAAATATCTCAATATGGCACAATAATCCGGTTCCCAATAATTTGTATTATGTTGGTAACCGTTTTTCTGCCATCCTTCATACGCGATTACGTTTATATAACAGAACGCTAAACTAGAAATACATTAATGCAAACCCCTCGTGTTCATTGTTTATTATTAATAATGCACTCTGCCTTCAATTCCATTCCAGGGAAGGGCTACTCCTTCAAACGCAGGATAGGGGCACACCACTGAGCCCTTAAATTATGTTGGTTACTCCAGAGTCCCGACAAAGGAATTTCCTTCACACAAAATGGATAAAAATTGTACCCTGTTCCAAACTGAAAGAAAGGAGTAAATGACTGCCAGCATATAAGAACAGACCTTGCACCAGATCAAAAGTGTGATAATTATTACAACGGTACCCTGTTCCAAACTAAAAATGAAAACCATTCCCTTTCCAGTGGCACATCCCTGCATAGTCAATATAGGGAGTCCCGTACCTCCCATTGTAGCATACCAGTACAAATTATATTGTCTTTTTCGACTTTTTGCACAAAATACAATATTTTGACAACCCAGTTGTATTGCTGTTTGATTGGCTTATTATACCACAGCAAGCACATGACTATAGCAACCAGAAAACAGTAAACTGTTACTAATGAATAAATGTTTTAAAAATTATCTATGTACCCACAGGGAGCCCATCTTGGCAATTCGTCATGTCAAAAAGCGCGTGGGCACCCTGTAGCGGACTCAAAAGACGCGCGGGGGACTGTGGTACACTCAGTCGTGGTGGGTAAAGGAAAATAATAAAGGGATGAAACACGAATTCTTCCTTGTATTGAATATCGTTTTAAGCGCCTTTGGTATTCAAATTGTAAGATAATTGAGCGAAGTAGTTGTGATAATGGTTCATTTATCAAAATATAAATCAAAATGATGCAAAAGCTCAACTTTTAGTCGTGATTTTGCAGCTAAATTACATATCGTATTTTCGGGAGATGTGTTCCGCAAGTAGCTAGGACACTACATCATCGTTGACACTTCGGACAGACTTCGGATAGCTACGAAAGGCCTATGATAAGCTTTTCGGATAAAGCGAGAAGTCTCAGGATTATTGATTTATTGCACTTCGAGCACATTCAGTATTTTTCAGACTTTATTACAGCGTTAATGATTTGGATTTGGATTATTTCATGTGAGTATGATATTTGTCTAAAATGAAGTTTATTGATTGTTTCGTTAGTCCATATAAAACGTGATTGTTGGAGACTTGAATGTGTCCATCTTTATCATTACCAGAAATTTGGGTCATTTGTGCCGCACTGCCGCTGCTCTTGGTCAGCGACTATATTCGCCTAATAATATAATTATGTATTCTAGAATTTCTAATGAATGTGATTCTACTGTATTCTAGTGTTTCTCATTATTCAGGTCATTGAGTTCTTTAGAATTCGCCTAAATCGTGCAGGATAAGGACTGTGAAATCAAGCAAGTTTAAACGCTTTTGGAAGTACTATGTTAGAGACAAATGAGGACCTTTATGTGCTCTCGAAGTAGACTGACTCATGCTGAATGCAACGCGAGTCGGGCACTTCGCATCGCCCGTAACGTTGTTGGGCAATTTGGCCAATTTCTAGAACCTGTTTACAAAGATTACTATGGCTAACACTATGGATAGTGGCGCTTTCAGTACAAAAATAAGACGAGCTAGGGAAGTATTTTGTCGTCGAAGTAAGCAAACGTTTTTTTAGTTATAACTGTTCCTTAGTCCATGCTGAAGTCAAATGGAGTCGGGCAAAGAAGAAATATGTCACCGTTTACGCAAAATTTGAATTATTATTTGCTCTCCTTATTATTTACTGTTGAGAATCTCTTTCTGAGAATTTCTTTCTGAGAATCGTCATAACATGTACAACAGGTATGGTGTGTGGACTTTACGATCATTCAGCAATCACCCTTCATTCATTTGCTGGGTTATTAAATGCTCGTATGAATGTAGAAGCGTTAGTAAGTTCTGTTCGTAGCAGATAAGCCTATTTGTCGAGGTGGAAGACTACTGATGTACTGATTATAGATGAAGTATCCCAGTTGAGTAAGAAAAAATTCGAAACTATAAATTACATTGCACAGACGGTTAGAGGTGTAGACAAGCCTTTCGGTGAAATGCAGGTGATTGTTGTTGGAGACTTTAAACAGCTACCTCCTGTGCCAGTGACTTCGACAACGGTGATTACTGTTTTGAAAGTGCTTTATGGCAAACCATGTTCAGTCACAGCGTTCAGTTGAGCATTGTTCATAGACAGGAACTATGGACTTTATCAATGTCCTCAATGAAATTGCCGATGGTAATATTTCGGACGTCACAGTTAATTTTATCAGTGAGTTGACCTCAAAGTCAAAGAGCCTTGATGCTAATGATTTTGGACTGGATTTTATCCCACATATATTTTGTTCGAATTTTGATGCTAATTTTCACAACATGGAACAACTGGTGAATTACCTGAAGATGCAAAGAAATATAATTCTATCGATACAACTGACGCTGCAAAATTAAATAAGGTAACCCTAGCTGAAAGTTGTCTACAATTGAAAGTTGGCGCACCTGTAATGCTCTTGTATAACTTGTCCTCAAAACTTACAAATGGGACTCAGAGCAAGGTTGAATTACTGGAGGATGATGGACCTACTTTCAATTTCAAAGAGGTTAGGCAAACTGTAAAATTACAACGCTGCAATTGGTTTGCATATAAGTCTGGTACTACCAATGTTTTACTCGGTCAGAAATACTCGGGCTAGCATGGGGTATTACTGCAGACAAAGCACAAGGTCAGGCACTCCGAGCTGCTGTTGTTCATAGTGGAAATGGGTTTGTCCCTGGGCAATTATATGTTGCCTGTTCCCGTGTAACGACAAAGGAAGGCCTTAAGATTGCTGGATTTAATCAAAAGAAATTAATCAAGCAGCACTCTCGTGTCACTGATTCCTATGCGAGGCTTACTACTACTACGCCGTTGGCTGATCTCACCTGTTGCAGAGAAATTAACACCAAAACTGAGCCATTTGTTGACATACAAATGGAAGATGAATTTCTTTTAGATACAATGTCAGAATCTGAATTGTTTGACATTGAGAAGTTATTCAATGGGCTATTTACTGAGGATGGTGGGACACCGAAGGAAATTCATTGGATGATATATTTAAAAAATATATATTTCATAATAATTCGCAAACAAATCAACTTCCTGCTGACCTTGATGTAAAAGAATTTCTTGAGTAACTTAAAGACAAATCAGTTGTACACCAAGGACAAGGCTCTCTTATAGAAAAGATGAATTGTCTTCTTACCTCATTGCAGAATGAATACTTGCATGATGTACATGTATTCTTAAAGATTTACTGGGCTCGATAGCAGATAAGGGTTCCACAAGAAGGAAGAAGGTACAAGGAGAAGATAAATTTGATTTTAAAAATATCTTATCGGATGAAATGGTAATGCTCAATAGCCCTGATATGTCACATGACTTTTCTGCAGCCATAAAGGATACAAACCTATCTACTCACCATTTCTGTATCATGACAGGAACAGTTAAGAAGTTAAGAACAATGTATATATGTAAACTTTATGCTGATACACTCATCACTCAGAACATACCAAATGAAGACCTCAACAGAAGTGTGTGGCAAATGAATGACAATTGCCTTGGTAAACTTCGGTACATTGGTGGATGGGTATTTGCAAAGCTTATTCACGCAGACCAAAAGTACATTAATGCTAATATTCTCTCATCTAATATGGCTGTTAGAAATGAGTTGCATCAAATGTACACGTCAGTTCACCTTCTGGAAAGTCTACTTGTCTCCTCAAGTGTCATTCACAGTATTAGTAAATACAGCAATAGTTTAGAGGTAACGGATCTCAAACAATATCGGGAAAATTCTCTACTATACATCAATGACGATGCTTTCAAGTTCTTCATGAACCTTGAACAGTTCCGAATTGACTTACTGTGTTATTCAAAGTTAAATAGTCTGAAATCAGATATGCTCACCGTAGTTACACCAACTGTGAAGCAAAGCGAATCCCTAATGGACCAATGGGTGAATCTATTTGAGGATGAACCAGAAACAGAACTCTTGGTACACTTGTATCACAAGGTGATTGACAGATATTTTAACATGGGCTGTGGACAGTAGCTACCTGAGGGATTTCAGAAGAGGTCACAATGTCCAAAAAACTGAGGCTCATCGTAAAAGAGTTGTGGAAAGAAGGAGTGTCCAAGAAAGAAAGGATGATAAAGTAACCATAAGTCGAATGTTAACTGACACCAGTTTAAACGAAGAAGACTCCCATAAATTACTTGTTGCAATGGTTACAAAGCACCCTGGAGTTTCAATTCGACAATTTACACTAAAGAAGAAATCAAGCATCTTTTCAATGTGTATGGACTAAAATTTTGTGCAAGTTGGAACAAATCTAAACTAATAACATTATTGTTGAGCACTTGAAGTCTGCCAATCAGATGACTGATCCGAACTACCTTCATGGTTTATAGTAACCCATTTACAGCTATCCATTGGTATGTAAAATGTAATATTTATGCTGTATAATAATAATAGATATAATATAATATAAATAAGAATATTTATACTGTTTATATATATAGTGTATGTTATAACATTTAGTATTTTACATTTATTATTTGGTGTCTAGGCAGTATACTTGTATATTAAAGTGGCTCCATGCAGTTTCTAGAAAAATGGAAAATACGTTTGAGAGTCCAAAACACATGTTTAAACAAATCGGAAAAAGAATAAAACTAAATATTATGCATAGTTAAACATCCTGACAACCAAAACTTAAATAGCAACAGTTGTTGCTAGGCAACAGTGACATTTTAAAATGGCTGCCAATTACCCTTCAAACTAATTTAATTCGGAAAAAAACTTTGGTGACCCCCCCTTTTTTATTGAAACTTTTCTTGAAGTACGAGTAATCAATAGGCCGATTTAAAAATTAACAAACATGATTTTTCCAGAAAAAAAAATAAATTCGTTCTACCGAATTTTTGTGTCTATTGCGCATGCGCAGTATTGCCGAGAAGTCGACATTTTGTTTTGCTCATGCGGTCGAAGCACTGATCTTTTATATATAAAGGGTTGAAGCCTTGTTGAAGCCTCGAGCAAGTCGGTGTACTTTTGCTTTCTCAAAGGAACGTTTGGTGCAGGTTTTTTTTATCACGATAAGTACTGCTTGTTTATATTTTATCGGTGCTTTTGTGTTCACAGTGACCAGTTCGGTCAGGCGATCATTTTCACTCTGACCGAGACTCTCAGTGGTCAGGCGTCATTTTGCGTGAAGACTACGCATTGCTATTGAACCAAAGCACTGTGCTGGTATTATTATTGAACCAAGTCAAGTATGGGTGTCTACGGAGCTTTAAAGATCTAGAATCGGCTTTAATACATATAAACAACTTCTTAAAATAAGCAAGAGAATAATTTCATCGAACGTAAATTCTGGAATGAAATGCTGTTTGTTTCATCTCAATAGCGTATTTTATTTGCGATGTCTAAAACAACTAGTTAAGCAATACGAAAGTAGAAATGTGGTTCGGTGTACACAAATGTTGTGCTATATAAATGCATATGTGCCATGCTGATATTTCTAGAAAACAACTGATGTAGTGGTGTAGCTGTTAATAACATTTGGGAAATTCTTTATGAACACAGTAGCTGTATAAGTATGAAATCTCTCAAACCTGAGATGGTTTCAAGTGATCTAATAAAATTTATCAATTACAAATTATATAGTGAATCATTTTCTAGTTATGTGATGTATTTTCTGATAACTAATAATCAAATATTTTCATTTTTTTGTTAAATTACAATAGCTATTTGCTTACTGTTGGCGTTTATTAGCTATACTGTTGCAATCTTACTTAAGAGGCTTGTGCGAAATGCACGAGAACTTGTATCCCCTACAGAAAACTTGGTAAAATATTTTAAAATTACTTTGTGTTCTCCTAAGAACACAATTTTACCTTTTAAAATGAAAGGAGTCAAATGTAATCTGGTAGATTTTACAGGAGTGCAGGTTGAGTACTTCCTGTTCTTGTGTGTTGTAAATATCAACTGAAGTCATGTTAGCAGTGTACAGTATACAATATTTATGTCTGTACATGACATTTTTTAATCAATTACTATTTTGCCTGACATTTTATAAAGACAAATACTGTCCACAAATGTGCAATTTGAATTATCAAAGTACCGAACGAAGTGAACTATAATTAGATATTTGTATGACTATATTAATAACTTGGTGAGTGAAAATTACTATTGATTTTCACAATAGACCAGCTCTTCATTGTAATTTCAGAAGTATTGAAAAGAACATTTTAGGGGCCATACACAAAATACGTGATGCTTTTGGGGGGGGGGGGGGGGGGTGTTTGAAAAATAGTCACATAATGTCACAAGGGGGGAGGGGGTATCACAAAGCACTGTCACGTCACGGAGAGGCTGACATGAATGATAAAACTTTCCCCAAGTAAAATGTTGATGAGAATTTATTGTAGAGTTGCAAACCCTCATTCTATACCACGAACGATATATTGAAGCTAGCATGAAGTATTTACCGTGACAATGGAGTGATCGCTGACACTAGATCCTGAAGGCTAAGTCCAAAAAAGATCTAGGCTCGGTTTCCAGCCTTATTTCGGGCTGCGACCCGCCCCCGAAATCACGGCTGGGCTCGTGAGCTTGTCATTGTCAATTTCCACCAGTCACAAAACGCGCCTGCACATTTTCAGCAATCATATATTATTGAACATTTGTATAAATTATCGTGACAGCCCAAAGTGGCGTCAATGGAAAGCTAATAAGTGAGGCGTACGACCGACTTTCCGAAACTTTTGAATATTATTTCTTTAAACGATTTGCAACGTGACCATTACTAGGTCAGGAAGATTACTGATATTTCAGTCAGCGTCAATAGTTTGTTGGTATCGTAAAACCTAAGTCGAAATCAATCACAACTGCGATTTGACCTTTGATTTCTTTCATGGAAGATGATCTGATGCGGTTTCTCAAGTCAGTTTGAATCACGGCAGAGTTCGGCGACGATTTATAGAACGACGAAGATGCTAATACCGTTTGTGTCTTCGTGAAATGGCGGGCCTAATTCTTGATTAAAGATGTCCATAAGAAAAGATTTCACCTTGCTTCAGTTCACGAAGCTCACTAAATTATAAGTCGTGTCTTTGCTGCATTTCTGCCATTTCAAACATCTGCGATTTATCGTTCACTGACTATGTTTATAGTGTTGGTTGGATGAATGACAAAAATATCTTTGCCGTGTGAAAATTATGCATTACGTCACAGACATAACAAGCCGCTCACGCGTCCAGCCGTTCGTACACGGGTAAAGTCCCGCGAGTCGAGATAAGGCTGGCAATCGAGCCTAAAAAAGATCTAGATCCGGCACATGCTCTCAAATTACTGCATATTAATTTGGTGTTGGGGAGGGGGGGGGGGGGGGGGAGTTGGCTCAGAGTCACGTAATTTTCGGGGGTAATGCCAACCGTCACAGACTGTCGGAGGGGGGTAGGGGGAGTCAAAAATCGGCAAAAAAAGTCAAATATATTGTGTATGGCCCCTTACTCCTAAAGCACTCATGTTTTATGATTAAACAGATTAAGAACTGGTACTGCAGTAAGTATTTCTTGTTTTCGGTTTTCCTACTAATAAAATAATGTTTTCGCTGTCTTTCGTGCATATTGTGTTACTTGCAGTCAAGGAATTTTGAAGTTATCGGTCATGCTTAGAGCTCTTGTCTGTCTGATCTTAATTTTTATCGTCAAAAAGCCTACAAAGCTAAGCTGTAATTCAGTCTGTTACTCTTTTAATGGTGAATATGTCGAAGATATCAACGATTCCTATATCTACTCATCCTTATGGCAACACCAGCGAGAGTTTGGTCTGAAAATGAGCCCGAAGGTAGCATTTCAAATTCTGCTATTACTTGGAGGAGATATTGAAACTTGTCCTGGTCCGCCTATAAGGTGTGTTACTTGTGATAAAACTATCAGGAAGAATCAAATGAGCGGGAAGTGTGAGGTATGTAAAGAGCCGTTTCATATGAAGTGCCTTGTTGATAAATTTGAAGGAGAGAAAGAACGATTGTACTGTACTGTTTGCAATGACGATGAGACTCCCGATACTGAGCAAAGGCCTACAGTTTTCGACAAATTGAAGAGCTGTTTAAAATCTAGGGGATTGAAAATATTACACCAAAACGTCAATGGTCTACTGTCAAAACTGAGCCATGTAAAATTATTGCTTCAAGAATCCGGAAAAAACATCCATGCCTTTGGGGTGACTGAATCGAAACTTAACAGATCTGTAAATGATTGTGAAATTCGTGTTGAAGGATATGACACTATAAGAAAGGATAGGAATTCGGGATCAGGGGGTGGAGTTTGTCTGTATCTTCGGAATGACTTGGATTGGCAAAGACGTCTTGATCTTGAAGTAGACAAAATTGAAAGTATTTGGGTGGAATTATTTATCAAAAACTCGAAATCAATTCTTCTATGCATATGCTATCGTCCTCCTAATTCTTCAAATCATTTGAATAAACATTTTAACGCTGATTTTAATAATGCCCTAACGACAGCCCTGGCCGAAGACAAAGAGATCATCATCACTGGGGATTTCAATTGTGATTATTTACGACAAAATGAACAAAGGGACTTTAAGGATATAATGAGAATCCATAACTTCCAGCAAATGATAAAGCAACCAACAAGATCAACTATTAACTCAGACACATTAATTGACCTAACTTTTGTGACCCATGACGACAATATCTCCAATGCATTTTCTCTCGAATCTGGCTTCAGTGACCATCATTTGATTGGCATTATTCGTAAGATGAACTGTAAGAAATACAGACCCCGCAAAATCAATGCCCGGAGTTATAAGCATTACTCAAAAGAATCCTTTAAATCTGATCTACAAGACTTGCCGTGGGATCAAATCTTGATAGGTGACCTTAACTCAGCATGGAATTTATTCAAAGAATATGTTAACAAATTGGTAAATAAACATGCTCCAAAAATGGAACGAAGAGTGAATGGAAGAGATTGCTCCTGGCTGACATCTGATATAAGAACAAAAATCAGTAGTCGTGATTATTTACTGAAGAAGGCTAAACGATCAAAACAGCAAAAGGACTGGGATGATTATAAACGTATGCGTAACTTAACTACATCGGCTATTCGGAAAGCAAAATCAAATTATCACAGAAATCTTTTTCATGAAAACATAAATAAGCCTAAAGATTTCTGGTCTCGGATCAAAGAAAGTTATCCTGTAAACGACAAAAAATCTGCAGCCAAATCCTTTTTTGTTAACAATTCAATGATAACTGACAAGGCCGGTATATCAAATGCCTTTTGTAAATTTTTCAGTTCAGTTGCTACGACGTTGCAAAATTCAACATTCAACTTGTCCTTTCCCACTTGGAAATCCTACTCATTTACGTCCCTTGGTAACTACATCAATCCGAATGATCATCGTTTCTATTTCACAGAAGTAACACCGCTTGAAGTTCTTCGCATTATTAAGGCACTTAAGGCGTCTAAAAGTCCTGGTATTGACGAAATACCTCCAAGACTTATAAAAGACGGTGCCGAGGAACTTGCAGTTCCTCTTTCAGTGCTGATTAACCAAAGCCTAAATTCAGGAATTTTTCCAACATCTGAAAAGAAAGCAAAAGTCCTGCCAGTTTACAAATCCAACGAAAAATCTAACTTAGATAATTATCGTCCTGTTTCTGTCACAACGGTTTTTTCCAAGATTATTGAAAAAGTTGTCTACAAACAATTGAGTGAATATCTTGAGACTAACAACATGCTCTTCTCAAATCAATTTGGATTTAGACCAAACAGATCCACAGTTCATGCTGTTACTCGATTAGTGGATGACATAAGATGCAATATGGATAATGGTCTTCTTACTGGTGTAGTTTTCATGGACTTTCGAAAAGCATTTGACACGGTCCATCACGCTTGCTTATTGAAAAAACTACCCTATTATGGGATCCATTCCACCGAAATTGAATGGTTGAAAGATTACCTTTTCAATCGAAGCCAAGTAGTCGTATTTGATGGGGTTAAATCCGAATCGTTACCCATAAACTATGGTGTGCCGCAAGGATCAATATTAGGCCCTCTACTTTTTAATATCCTAATAAATGACATTCAGCTGGCTATTGATGATGCAGAATCTATACTTTATGCCGACGATACCGCTGTTTACTATGCAAATAAAGATCCTTTACAAATTCAAGATGTGCTCATTAGACAATGTAATAGCGTCTTCCAATGGCTGAACTCAAACAACCTATATTTGAATCAAAATAAAGGGAAAACAGAGTTTGTATTATTCGGAACACCACAACGGCTCTCGAGAAGTGGTAAGATAGAAATCAAAATAAATAATACTATCGTCCATGAATCAAAATCCTACAAATATCTTGGAGTTGTTCTCGACCACCATATGAATTTAAATGAACATTTAAATTCAGTTTTTAAAAAAGCATCATCTAGATTGAAATTACTAAAGAGGATTCGCAGTAATGTTTCTCCGCTGGTAGCAGATTCCATTTACAATTTGATGATAAGACCACTTATGACTTATTGTTGTCCTATCTTGCTTGGCATTTCCCGTCATCATGTTGAGAAATTCCAAAATATTCAAGACAAAGCAATAAACTATGCGGTGGTAAAAACAACAAAGAATGGTCAAGTATAGATGATACAATAAAGAGAAACGCTCTGCTGATCGTCTTTGGTTGCTTACATTGCACTCAACCAGAAATATACCATAATTATTTTACACACATGTCACACTGTAAAGCCACCCGTGGAAATGGTTCCTTGTTAAAACTTCTGCGAATGAAAACAGAATCGGGTCGAAAAAGTTTTAAACACCAAGGAGCATTAATTTTTAATACTTTACCAGCAGATGTTAGAGATGAGCCATCCTATTTAAAGTTCAGGAACAAAATTAAAACTCTTAATTTTTAATTTTTACCACTCAATTTTTACATTGTATTTTTTTTTGTTTTTGTTATGTATTTATTTTTATGTATTGATTTTTATCTTAATTTTTGTAGTCTCCATTTTTAACAGGTCCTTGGTTGATAGCAGTATAAAAATATATGTATATATATATATATATTTACCTCGTATACTGAACAAGAAATAACCTGTATAAAGATTGTTGATAATAATAATAATATACGTACCTATTTTTTTAAATTGGCCTATTGATTACTCATACTTCAAGAAAAGTTTTAATGAAAAAAATATTGGGGTCACCAAAGCTTTTTTTCGAATTAAATTAGTTTGAAGGATAATTGGCAGCCATTTTGAAACGTCATTGTTGCCATAGCAACAACTGTTGCTATTTATTTGGTAACATTTTTTTATTGTTAGAATGTTTAACTATGCATAATATTTAGTTTTATTCTTTTTCCAAATTGTTTATGCATGTGTTTTGGACTCTCAAACTTGTATTTTCCATTTTTCAAGAAACTGTATGGAGCCACCTTAATTTTGTATGTACATGTAGTACTGAATGTCTTTTACACGTTGTTCACTATCTGAAAACTGGAAGTTTTGAAGGTTTATAAAACGAAAGACTGTCAACACTGCCTGTGTTGCTTTTCTTTGTAACGGATGTTTGGCCAAGCAGGATGCTGTTCATTGTTGATCCATACTGGACATAATTCGGATTGTCATTTTGTCCATTTAATCCTCTTTGTTGGCAAAATACATTTTCAACAATGTTGTTGTTTGTTCTATTGACAGCAATGGAACAGCCTGGATGTTTCTTGAAAGTTATTTTACACAATTCTCTGAAACCAATTATTGTGGATGATATGTCAAACATAGTCTTGGTAGATATGAAAAGCTTGTTTCGTTCCACTGGTACCAAATCGTTGCGCTCAGAAACTTGGGTTCTCCATTTCCTTAACCATCCCAAACATTTCTCATTCTCATCAAAACGAGAATATGCAATGGTAGTATAAAGCTGACCACTTGTGAAGTTTTTACCTGGAATCAAGACAATGTTCCTCATTTATTTGCTGTTTGGATAAATGGCTTCTAAAACCCTGAAAAAGTTGCATTAAATTATTGACTGTTAGGACAATTAATAAATACAGCAGTAATGTTTTATCTATCTATCTACATAATGTACAGTCATAATGCATGTACAGTAAAATGAGTTTACAGCAGATAATAAAATGTTTGAAATTCTTCTAAATGAAATTTTAGACTGTCCAATTGAACAAACTTTTGAAATAGTGAACAATGCTATTTAGAGCTCTTTGGTAATGATGGGAGATGACAGCCTGCGGATTGAACCTAATTGCCAAATGTTGTAAAATGTCTTGTATTGCATGTAAGATACAGTTTGTCACATGTTATTACTTTGACTTCAGAAGTTACGTGCAATTTGATTGGCAAATTCAATTGACAAATCCCATTAAAATTCCAACCAAGTTAGTAAGTGAAAGTATAAACATTTGACTGCAGTGTGGTACCTGTTAACACAGGTATGAGTACGGGTTTGTATAATTATTACCTTTAGATTTAGCATGTCTTCATGTAGAACTTGCTGAGCAAGATGGTTTCTCACCCGTGTCGCATATCTTAATTCAAAGTGTTTCACATTGGGCCGATGGTGAAAAGGAAGAGAGTTTTTCTGGTCCCATTGAAATGCATCTATCCATTGTTGCCAAGCGATTGGATGTATTCTAACCATGAGGTTTCTTGTGCCTCTTTGTTTGCTCTTCGATATATTGTTTCTTAATTTTTTTAAGTTATGCTATAAAGGAAGAATGCAAAAATGTCTCCAAGTTCATTAATTATTTTGGCAAAAATCAGACAATTTAATTCATTGGAGAGAAGAAAGCATGTAGGTTTTTGCCAGTTTAAGAGTGAATGGATGAATACATGACTGTACAAGATCCAAATTCTGTTTATATTAAGAAAGTATTTTACAGACCATTGGATGTACAGTAATGACATCAAACCCTGTCTTCATATTTACTTATCAATATTATTAACCCATTCCTGCCGAGACTGGCATCAACCGGTCCCTTCCCTATGCTAGCCAAAATTGTCTGGCATTAGCCAGAATAAAATAAAGGCTGTTATCAGCAGGACTGGGTTAATAATCAATACAAAATTGTACTCACTGGAAAGCCAAGAATGAATATCATTGGTTCTCTTGTATATGGGTTTGTCACTGTAAATGTTTCCACTTCCGGATCTTTATCACCAAAGTGTAGTATAATAAACCCACGGTTGTTTTCACCACCATCACAACAACAATAAGTAATAACAAAACCCGATTTCAGTAGCCATAACACAGCCTTCCAAAAGAGATCATATATAGTTACTGCATCCACCTCTTTTGTTGGCTAATGTGCAAAGGGAAACCGGAAACCACTGTTTCCAAGAAACGCAAATTGTAGAACATGTGTTGCCAGTTGATATTCACACTTGCCTATATTTTTAGAAAAAATAATATAAGATATCAGTACAGTGGTGGGAATCTGCACCTATTTACTTAATACATCATACAACCCAATTTCTATCTTAAAACTTTTTTTAGCCATTTTTTCAATATGTAAATAGGAAAGTACCTGTGTTCAAAGCATTCATGCAGTCATACGTTTCTTCAAGTTGAACAAACCCAACTAATTTTGTAATTCCATTTTCCATCTTCATTTGAAGATCTTCCTGAATGAAATAAAATTACAAATCACATATACCTCAAGGGCTTTGCGAAGTAAAATTATCTGATTTTGACCACAATAATACTCTGACAACAATTGACTTGATTTAAATTAATGTTATCACTGGGTATTTGCTCTAAGATAAAGTTTGTATTTCCAAGTGGTCATGTAATATTCTGTTTATTATATTAAATTGTTGAAATACATGCATGTATATTAAAAGTCTTATTAATAAAAAATTATATGTTAGGGTACATAATTTATATCTTCACGAGTGAAAATATCATTTCTCAATATAGGGGAGAACCTGGTATTTCATCAATATCTATATATAAATACATATGTTATACCAAATTAATATAATTTAAGCTATACAAAGTTTTAAATCAGTTTGAAGTTATAATCAAATGTTTAGACATGCATGTACTGTAACAATTAAGGAATCATCAATATGTTGATGATGATGACTTTAATAATGTCAACAACATTAGATTTTAACATTTATCTAATTGTATTTAGCCTTGCACATATTATATTATATATATTAAACCTCAAGAAATATCTAAACAATATGAAATTACAGCAAAAATTTCCTTGTTCACGATACTTCATTATAATATTTACAGTATAAAAGTCTATAAAATTGAACACATACATAAAGACTAATAATGCATCTTAATCAAGTTCATCAAAAAGGTTCACCTGTATTGCCATCTCATCTATAATAAGGCCGCGTTCTCTGCCAATTGAACACAAATTTATCTTATCCGCTTCTCTCACCATCCAGTCCAAAACTTCGTCATTCAAACCTGCTTTCTGGCTAACAGAATCCTTGTATAAAGACAGTAATCTTCCCGAAGGAAGAACAATGACTCCGCTTTGTCTCAGTTCTGCGTAAACCTTTGGGCTTTTAAACGACAACGAAAGGCAAAGACGAATAAACCTAAACGCTTAAACAGAATATCCAACTATTATGAAGATACATGTTTCAAGTATAAACTAGAAATACATGAACGCAACAACCCCTCGCCCGCTTTTACATGGTTTTTTGAAACACCCCCCACCCACCCACAGGAGTGTATAAGCACTCCTGATTATACAGCCAATATAAAAACAAACAAATATAAAAACAAATTATATTAAATCCTTTGGATATTAAGTTATAGAATTTATGGATAGGTCGATAGGATGACAAAAATGATTTAAATCATTTAATGAAGGTTGAACATATCAAAGCAAAACTTAGATTTCATTATTAAATTCTGGTTGTAAAAATTATATTGTTTTTATGAGGTTTCAAAAGGGATTATTTCTAGCAAGCCTTTAAATGGCTTCTCCATGCATGTACATTTTGCAAAGGCAGAATTAAAAGTTGACAGCTCAAAAATTACATTTATAATAGAGTCTGAGATAAAAACAATTCAGTAGAATCGGATTCCAGAAAGAAGTATTAAGCAGACAACGTTTCAGTCGAAATTTGGAATCAAAGCCAAGAAAACCGACAAAGCCCACGTCCACCACGGTTAATATAAGCGTGATATAAGCCTAAGATAGTGTTTTAAGTTAGCTTTAGTTAAGCTGACTTATGGTTTGGACAAGCAAAGGGAAAGCTGTATATTGTTTTAGGACATAAGGACAAAATACAAATCGCCTACCGTTTATAATGACTTTGAGACCACTGAGTGACCACAAACACTGCAATTCAGATCGAGGTTTTGTTTACCTTACCATACGGCGTTTGGTTTCTTCAGGTTCTCTGGTTTCGCTTCAAGATAATTTAACCGGCTGTTTGTATCCTTTTCTTCGTTGTTCTCTTTTAATTTAAGTACAGCAGGCTCCATTTCGTAATAAACGAAAGCAAAAATACTACTGACAGATTTAGTTTTCTGTATAGCTAGTCACTAGTGTCCAACAATTCTTACCGCGTGACACCGTACCATACATACATATATATATATATATATATATATATATATATATATATATATACACACAAACTATATCCGAGATTACGTCCCCCTCGCTTTTTCTCCACGCGTGTAAAATGGACTCCACGCATGTCGAGATTATCACCCTCACCGAGCTCCGGGCCTTCGGCCCTACGCCCGGGCTCGGGGACATCCGGGCTTTGGATGCCATCTGTTTCCTCTTAAATCTTTCAATCCAAAAGCTTTTTTTTGTGCTTCCCAGAACACTTTCAAGTCTGGACTAAGTTCTTTTTCATCAAAATAAGAAAACATTTTTTTAAAGTCGTTACTGTCATCTTCAGCAAATGTGTGCATGTTGTTTACTATATCCTTATAATTTATACATCACAATTTACTCGTCTTCTTTTTTTTGTCGTAGTTTTCCCCTTAGCTCGTCTTCAGTCATGTACGTTTCTCTCTTTTGTGGCGGGGAAACACAGTTTTCTTTGCAAACAGAAATCGTTTTCAGAGTTTTATAGTAGGAGTTGCACTGGAAAACTTTAGCTGTTTACATAGTTTGTAAAAATTATGTAAATATGTTATAAATATACAGTAAATTTAATTTACATGAAAATTGTACTTTTACATAGTATGTAAAATGTTGTCGATTTATGTAAAAAAGCTGTAAATTTTGATGTAAATATCATGTAAAAGACCATTTAGCTTTTTCAAAGCTGTAAATATAATGTAAAAATAGTGGAAAATCTATGTAAATCAAGGAGAAAACCATGGGAAAACCTTGAAAAATCCGTGTAAATTATCCGAAACGACCATGTAATAACACTGTAAAAAATATGTAAATAATCGAATAAGACTATGTAAATTTACTGGAAAAACCATATAAATTATCTTGGAAAAACCATGTAAATTATCGTGGAAAATCATGTAAAATATTCAATAAAACTATGTAAAAATACTGGAAAAACCATATAAATAACATACGAAAACCATGTAAAAATACTGGAAAAATAATGTAAATAATCTAATAAAACCATCTAAAAATACTGGGAAAACCATGTAAAAATACTGGGAAAATCATGTAAATAATCTAAGAAAACTTTCTAAAAATACTGGAAAAACCGTGTGAAATACTGTAAAAAACCATGTAAATAATTTTAAAAAACATGTAAATCATCTAAGAAAACTTTGTAAAAATACTGGAAAAACCATGTAAATACTTTTAAAAAAACATGTAAAAATACTGGAAAATCAAGACAAAGGAAGACAAGATGTTTATCATTAACTTTAATCTGGATATAAAAAGCATTTGTAAGAGTAAATATTTAAATACAATATATACATACAGGTATGTATATATATATATATATATATATATATATATATCATATATATACACTGCAAAAAATAAAAATCTTGCCTAGATTTTTTTTCCTATTTTAAGAAATTTTATCTTACATCAAGAAATTTTATCTTGTTTAAAGAAATTATTTCTTGCCATAGAATTTTTTTCTTACTCTAAAATCATTTATTCTTGTTTCAAGATGTTTTATCTTACCTCAAGAAAAAATATCTTAATCACAGAAAATGCAGACATAGTAATTATAAGCTTAACTTAACATATGACAGGCACAAGGTTAATAGACATAATGCTAATAGAAAGATACAGTGACTGTTAACTAATTTACCAAAGTAAAAGCAAATCTCTTGTTTTAAGATTTTTTATCTTGATTTAAGAATAAAAATCTTGAAAAGAGGAAAAGTATACTTAGAGAAGATAGTTTTAACCAAACACTTGAAATGCATCTGTTTGTTTGAAATGATTTACGGTAAAACAAATCTAAATGTACATTGGCTGGCAGTAATTAATTTTGAAATAAAGTCAACATATCTTGTTTCCAGATATTTTTTCTAAAGGAAAAATATCTTGAAACAAGAAAGTTTTGGGATATTAAAGATGTTTTTTCTTAACACAAAAAATAATCTTAAAACAAGAAATTTTGGAATGTCAAGATTTTTCATCTGAGTACAAGAAAAACTATCTTGGATCAAAAAATTTTACAATCTTTTTCTATCTGATATAAAGACTTATACTTTAGAGCAAAAAAACTAAATGTTCTTAAAAGAAAGAGGCTGCAAAAAATAAACATGGTTAACACATAAATACAAGAGTTATGTTAAAATGACATATTTCGAAATAAAGCACAATATTTTTGTTTTGAGATTCATAACTAACAATATTGTTTTCTCGATTGCATTATCTCATCTCAATTGTATTTGCTTCTCTTAGCAAAGCGCGTGCAAAAGAAACAAAGGTGTGTGAGGAGAATGCATGGCCTGAGACAACAAAATTGGAAATAAGCAGGTTAAACTGTACACAGAACAGAAGTTCATGCCAAAATGGTTACAGACCTAGATTTGTAACCATGCAGTTTAATATTTTAAATTAAAATAATTTTAAACTATATGCAAGCCAGATATAATTCACTTCAAACATACAATGCAAAACTGCAGTGTTGCTCATGTCAACTATTTACATATAAATTACATGTACCAATATTATATTGTTGAACCATTTGATGTTTAACAAAAAATATACAACAAATAACACATACAGTAACTGCAATAAATGTCCATAAAGTCAACTACCATATTTACAAATTTCCTTTTGTAACTATTTACAGTACATACATGTAACTATTTACAGTACATACATGTATTTTACATATTTTACTTTAAATGTTCATGAAAAAACTATTTACATATATTACTAACAATTATCTCTTTTTTTCTCTGAAACTGTTCAAAAGGCTTATGGATAGGAAAGTTTATTGCAATAATAGTCTTGAAAGTTTATCAAATTAAGATGTTTTTAATAAAAAATATTTAAAAAAAACCTTAATAAAACATATTTATAAATGTTGACATAATTCTAGAAGTGCAAAGGGTTATCTCCAACAATGTGCTGTTTAATAATGTCTTTCAAACTATATTTGAGAGTGACATAAAGCGCAGCATTAAGATTATGTAGAGAGTAAACATTAAAATCTAACATAGTGTCATAACGGCAAAACTCCATGCCAACCGCAGAAAGGGGCTCCTGAACTTTATAAGCCATTACATTTGCATCAAACTCTAAAGTTTTTAGAGCTAAAAATTCAAAAAGAATTTCCTCATCGGCCAACCAAATGTTACAAAGTTTACCAAATAGAGGCATTTCATCGGCAAAGTTTGCATCAACTGCAATTACACAACTATTGCGAGTTATGTATTTTGCACCATACAGCTTAATCCATTTAGCTGTGAAAATGTTGACAAACATATCTGGTTTGACAAATAATTGGGCGTCTCTAATTCGTTGATGGAAAGTGACAAGAGCATCATTTTCAACCCTTTTTACTGGACCAATTTCTTTTTCAGTTGTAAACAATGGGTGGTGGCTTGCACTTTCATTGCAGAAGTTTGCGCACTCGTCAAACTGACATCTCTCTGCCAAAGACAAACATATGTTTTTGAAATTTTGTAATGTTGCTAGATCCTTAAAATATCTGTGTCTTGCTTCGAATCTCAGACAACTGTGTCTCACTAGGGGGCCAAGCTTCAACATTTGCTCAGGAATATGAATAAGATAATGCATCTTGGGAGTGATGCTTACATTGGGAAACAGCTCTTTAAACTTCTGAAGGTGAGATTCAATTGCATCTTGTAGCTCCAGGATTGACTCTCTGCTGACAACTGGAGAAAAGCATATCTGCACAATCGAGACGATTTGCAAAAGTAGTTGGTAATTTGGATCCTCAACTGGAACATACCCATGTAAGGCAAAGGGCAAATGCTTCAGGAAAATTCTGGCCTGCTCTGCAGTTTGCTTCAACTTGTACCTTTCCTGGCCATTGAATACACTTTCTTTCAGGAGGGGAGGTCTGTTACCTTCTTCATGGTATCCTAAGGACAGTTGACTAAATGCATTATTCAACTGTTGTAAGGTTATGAAACCAGCATCAAAGAAATGCTGTAGTACATAACGAACTTCGTACTGCACAGCACCTTCAAGAAGGACATGCATCAAATCTTGTGGAAGCTGTTTGGTGATATCGAAGTGGGGCAACTCACTTAGTATACTCTTTTCCACAATTCCATAAGTTGTTTCCAAATTCTGCCTTGCTTCTTTTGTTGGTGCAGTTATAATATCACTGCATTGCTGGTGGTACTGTTGTAAAGTTCTGTTGGTGAAAAGACTGTCCCGGAACTTTTGTTGCATGTTAAAGTAGCTGCAAAGACAGTTGCGACACTTTTGGTGGGCCCAGCCAACCTTGACTTTAAACCCACCCCATTGATGCTGTCCTTCTGTGTCCCCAAGACAACTTACTACAGCACCAAATAACTTTGTTGGCCTCCCTTGAATATTAAACGTATGACCTTTTGATAATTCATGGAGATCATTTATAATGGGAGTCAGTACTTTATTCTGGCCATACTTTGAGACATGACCTGCCTTCACAATAGCAAGTAATCGGATGGCACACAGTTTTGATCGGAATTTAGGGCTAATGTTACCAAGAGTATAATAATAGAGGTCAATCTTGTGTTTTCCTGTGTGACTCCCAAGTGGGTTACAAACCTCTACTTCATCATGATAAAGGATAATTTGTAATGCATCTTTATGCAGTTGGAAAATAGGGTTGTTCTTTAAACACTCTCCATCACAAATATCATAAAGTAACCCATCTTTGCATTCTTTTGGTTGGCTAGTAATTAGGTCAAAAACCCTTGGATTTGAAAGTAGCTGCTCGATACTCTCAAGGATAGGTATATACATCATCGTATCATCTTTTCCACAAATTTGCCGTTTTGCCCCCTGGTTTTTGAATCCAATTTTCTGACCAAGTACATATTGAATTGGTTTAAGAAAATTCATGTTATTGTGAACAAAGGATGATTGTAAATATGTTGTCCCAAGATTTGAAAATGGGTCTTCAAATGTATCAAAAACTTCCACTATGGACTCTGCTGTTAAATTATCATTGTTAGTATTCATGCAATCAATAACCTTCTGCTTTAGATTTTCCTTCACTTGCTCAATTAATGTACTTGTTCCTTGCACAATGTTATTGACTGCAACCTAGAGATAGAAAAAGATATATAAGCATTAATTTATGGCCATGACCAAAGTATAAATCGATAAATCTCCAAAAACCTGTCCCGTGATGTCACCATTTGCACAGTCAGGTGGTGAAAATTTATGCATTTAGTATAATCAAATTATGCAAAAAATTAATACTTTTGTACAAAAGGTTAACTTTAAAGGAGAGTGAAAAATGTCTTTGATGCTTTAACCTAAAAGTTAAAAAACATATTTTGATTATAAATGCATATATTTTTAATGTCTGGCAGTGAAAATGGTTACATGGTCTGGGGCACAGGCTAATTATACCCCAGTTCTGGGAAAACACTATACACCAATCACACAAAAATTCTATCAGATCAGTGGATGGATACTGCATATATACATATACATATATATATATATATATATATATATATATATATATATATATATATACATACATGTATCTATCCATCCATCTTATCTATCTAATGGCACTTTACCCCTCGCTTTAACAAAAAAGAGAAATGCAATAAAATTAATATAAGGTCTTGATACAGTACCTTTGAAATCTTTGAACGTGCCTGGACTTTAAGTAGGAAGTTAGCTGCACATCTTTTGAGATCAATTTGTTTGCAATTTGTTCGAAAGTACACCTAAAAATATAATTTATTAAATTAAGATTATCAAGGCTGAAAGTTAGTTTACCAATGCAAAGAGATTTTTTAAAATGATCCTTAATTATTAACCTAATTGCCCAAGCATGCCTAATCTAATCATAACCTAGTTGCCTAAGCATGCATGTATATACATATATTTACTACATACATACATATATACATACATATATATATATATATACATACATATATATATATATATATATATATATATATATATATACAGTGTGTATATATATATATATATATATATATGTATATATATATATAATTACAAATTTAAATTGAGTGCCAAAAAGTAACTAATAATAAACATATCAAAACAAATAATACAGTCAAATAATAAACATCAAAACAATTATAAACATATCAAATAACAGCAGTGCCGCAAGCAACAATCACTGTGATATGGTATTTCCCAAAATGAAAAAGTGTAAGAGTTTTGGAATTTTATACTTGCTTGCAATTTTAAAAAATGTTTTGGATAGTTTACTTTTAGATATATTTTTTAAATTTTTTTAGGACTTTAAGCCTAAATTAAGGAAGTTTGTGGATTTTTTGTAAAGTGTATAAAAATTTTTGGAGTAATACATTCCTTCGAAATAGATAAATAAGTAAACACATTTATCTATATATTCCTTTATTTGTTTGTTTGTTTTTATTAGTTTATTATAAAAGAAATTTAAAAAAATCCCAAATCAAACACTCCAAAAAATTTCCCCAAATGGTAAAAAAAGTAAACCGATGCGAACATTCATCGGTATTTCAACATTCTGGTAAGAGAATTGGTGTAATCAGTAACAAAATGGAATATGTGATTCCTCTATTTTAATAGCCGCAAGTTCTCTCATGGGATTGATTACAAACCAATTTTGAAGTTTTATCTTATAATTTCTTTTCTGATAGAAATATATATAGTACAGTGAATTTTCATACAATAGTAGTTTGTATATAAATATAAAGACAGAAGAGACAAATTATAAAGTTGTGATACATACCGGGTCAGACTCAGGGTCGTCACTGGACTCGCACTCTGGAGATGAACAAGACGAAAACGGGTCGTCACTATTGTTCGGCAGTTCTTCGGCTTCCATGTTGTTGTTATTGACTTCAGGCTCTTCGACAGGAGGCTGGTGGTCTGTGTTAAAAAGGTCCTTTGCATGGAATTTTCGTAGGTGTTTTCGGAACGAATTCATTTTATCATATTGCTCTGGACAACCATGTACAAGGCATGTAATCTTGAAATTGGGCATTCCCGCGTGTTGCACGGAGATATACCGCACTAATACTTTCAATGTTAGCGCTGAAAACATAGGGCAAATAGGACACTTCCATCCACTCGCCATCGTGTCTGGCCATAAAGAATGAAAGAAGCTTAAAGTTAATATAATATATTGCTCCGCGACCAAGCTTCAAACGAACATTCCCGAAAGGTGACGGAAGAGATCGACACCATGACGATATTTAGCGGCTTTTTCCGACGCCACACGATTTGCATGATGGGACTAGCTATGACGTACGTAATGTTCACACCACGCGGAAAGGTCGTTTATGTCAAGGGCTGTCAAGTGTCAAGAAGGAGATTGTGTTTATTCTAAATTTCAATCCAACTCCAATCGTAAGCATTATTCAACGCAATTAAATACAAAACCAACGAACTAACGAGAGGAAACAACACACGAACTCCTTAAGGAATAAGGTATGGTATATTAATAAAGCTATTAACAAAATCAGACTTGTCTTAGACTCTTAGTCTATTGTCCACTTTATTCATTGTGCATGCCTTCTTTATCAAGTGAATTTATTTTGTTTTACTTGAATATTATATAACAAAACTTAACGTCATATATCTGTTCTATATTTTCAGTCTTCCCGACGAAGAAAGGGCATCATTTGACTCGAATTCAGTAGCAACATATTTGCATATTAACCATGGAAGTAATGGAACAAATAAGAAAAGAAGAGCCCGAGGCATTTGCTGTACTTCAAGGTAGTGATACGACCACTTTTCTTGTGTTTCTTACTGTGTTTTTAAGGTAGCAGAGATATAGTTGACCCGAGTTTGAAAATTTGAAATGAAAGCGTTTGACAGTTTGTGCCAGATATGATGAGATATGTCTTGGGGAGCCAGAAATTATAGGTGATGTCACATTGGCTGTCATATTGCACGAGTTTACTCGATGATTTGAAGGGGTTTCTTCATCTGCAATTAATGTCATTCAACCCGGCCACTATGGGAAACTAGTGCTTACTCTAACGAAAACCATAAAATTAACTCAAACCAAGAAAGGGTCCCCATTAACCCTAACAGAGAGAAAAATGCAAAAACACGTTTATGATTTAGCATAATTATGATATTCTACACGAGACACGAAATATAGAAGCAGGCAACCTGCTATTTCTATAATCTTATTTTGAAGCTAGAACAGCACTGCTAAGAGTACATGTAGGATGTGACTGAAAACGTTTGGATGTATCTGTAGGTTATATTAAAACGTGGTTGTTGGCCAAATTTCACTAGAGTGGGTAATATAATTATGCTGTGCAGTAGACAAGCATCCAAAAAATATAGTAGATTGTCATTTTTAGGATACAATCCTTTTCTATTGTTACAGATGCAAATGTGGGTGTGGATACGTTATTGGACTTTTCACGAGATGATTTAAAGGATCTCTTTGATGGTGCTGAAAATTTTTTGTTGAGGCGAAAACTGTGGAAGATTGTAGAGAACACTGTAAGTTACCAGATTATTCGCTTAAGGGGGGAGTTAGTAACAAAAGCCTTTGGTTTATAACAGTGTGTAGATGTATTAGAGGGATTGACTTTAGGTTTAAAGTGTTCCCTGAAATTACCATTATTAAAACAAGTTGAAGGCTGGTGATGAAGTAAGATTACCGGTACTAGAATTATTTAATTATTTATTTATTATTATTTATTAAAAACAAACCAAATCACCATAGTTATGCCACTTTATCCCAGTCTTCAACTCATTGTGTCAATGGTGGGATGTATGTATAGGATAAAGCCCAAGAACGAGGGATATAATGCTATATACAGCCTGAGAACACAAAGTGTCTGATGGCTGTATATAGCATACATCCCGACGTTCAACGATCTGACTTATTTCATGATTGAAGAGGTTTTCCAACAAAGTTTTGTCTATTTTTTCCACCTTGGACAATTTTTTTCATTTTGGACAAAGATTTTCGTAGTTTTTTCTTCATTTCTTATCCAATTAGTATTTATAGGACTATATGCTATATACAGCCAGCAGTATATCAAAGAAAACCAACTCAGTTAAGAAATAAGGAAAAATATAGACCTTTTATGAAAGAAGCTGTTGCATTTATCTTAAACAAATAATTTGGGGGGGGGGAGGGGATTTTTGTTTTTCATAATTTCATTCCAACACCACAAATGAACTTTTATTTGCTTGTGTGTACAAATTGACAAGTTTTTCCTTCACAAGGTGACTTCAAAATAGTCTGTACAAAAACATGTTGCACAATTTTCAATAGTTTGAAGGGAAAGTTGTTTGACATTGTAAGTTGTTTAGACAGTTTCTGTATTCAAGCAAAATAGTGAAAATAAATTATGTACATTTTTTACAGAGAGAAAGCAACGGTGTTTGTGATGAAAGTTTTCAAACTTCATCTCCTAATCTACCGGTATTGCACGCATTGCCAGCAACTTTATTAACTTTAACATTCTGCAAAACTTTAAGTTAATTTGCTGACTAAACTAAGAAATACATGTATACACGTTTTCCAATTTTGTTATACTGCATATGTTATCATTTCCATATCAGTTTAATCTAAACATCTGAAGAGCAAAGTCAAATGAAAAAGATGTAAAAGGTTGCTTGATATTCATAATTTCAAATATTTTGGTAAATTTCATGCATATATAACCTCTGTCTATGTATTTCCAGTTCAAGCTTCTCCAGAAGAATCAAATGATGAGGCACGTAGTGATAAAAATGGAGATACTGACGCTGAAATTCAATCCCGGTATTACACTGCATTGGACAAGGAGCAAAGGAAATCAAAGCCTCATAAAGATGTGATAAACAAGTATTTAAATCTGGAATTTTCATCAAGGAGGCAACTTTTTGAAGAAACAGCAAAAGAGATCAGATCTAAGAAGATCTTTGAATCCTACCCATGTTTTAAAGATCATAATGAGGTGATTACAAGGGTTTTTAAAAATTTGTGACAAATTGCACTTTCTCATATGTTTTTAGGGTATATACAGGGTTTTTTTGTCCACTGCTGAACATTTGTATTAAACAAAATATTTTTTTATTGTTATTTTTTAATTGATAATGCTCATATTTTTGTTTAAAATCTTAAGCATTTTTATAACATGTCTTTTTAGGTAGTTGAGGAGGTTAGAAGGGCCCTTATGCTACCAGAAGGAAAGGATATCCAGTCATTTATGGAAAAGTGCATATACAACTTGGAAGACAAACTTGATCCATTACTTTATTATGGAATTTCTAAAGGTGCTCTTAGACCACCTTCAAGTCCCACTGTTGGTAAGTTGTATCTACGTGTAACTAACCCATTTACTTACCACGAGCAACTAATATCTTTACTTGTACTTAGCGTTAGACATTACTCCTTCAGGGAAAATCATCTGGTGTTAGCTACAGTCCAATTACAAAAGGTTATCTACCATTCTTGTCTAGATGGCCTCTATTTTTTGGGTGAATTTTAAACATTTTACATGTTGTACATGTATATTATGTAATCGGCTATTCATACCTGAAAGCCCTTACTAGCTATTCTTTAGCATATTAATGATTATATTGATTTCTTTTCGTTCTTCTAGATGGCAAGGTTATTCACCTTTTAAACGGGCTCAATTGTATATTCAAACCCAAAGGGAAAACCTCTTCAAAACAAGCCAGGGCTGATGAAGTTTTTCATGTGATTGACGTAAGTTTTTTTTTTTTTCATAATTGTTGTATTTGCCATTAACTGTATGCAATTAACTCTTTCTCTCACAAATTAAACTCTAAAAAATGTGGAATTTGGGATCCAAGTGTTATTAGAAATATCTATCCATTTATTGTCATGGCAATAGAAGCATTCCGTAAAATATTGTTGAGTTATATTGCTCAAGTTGAACAATTCATTTGATGAAAATATTGCTAAACTTCCTGTTTTGAATTCTGTTTTGAATTTGATTGGTGTTTGGCAAATAATCCTTTTTCTTATTGGTTGTTCAAAAACCAGGAACCAATCAAATTCAAAACAGGAAGTTTAGCAATAATGAACAGGAAGTTCATCAAATGAATTTATCAATTTGAGTAAATGAATTGCACAATTATTTTAGGAACGCTTCTATTGCCACGACAGTAATGATAACGTTAGCAATAAATAGCTAGTTAATTTTTTTTTATTATTACTTTTTATCATTAAATATTTTAAAGGAAAGTTGTTTTCAAACATGTCTTTGTGTTTTAAGTCCCAAATTTGCATTTTCTACTTTTTAAACTGTATTGTACAAGGGCTATAGTTGTAACTCTTTTACCCCTAAACTGGCCAAGGCATCTTTCCTTTACTGAAATATCATCTGGAATTGACCTGAATGAAATTGAGGGTGATGGGGTTGAATTGTAAATGTAAGAATAGGGCTTATGCAGGTACATTTTACTACTTTTTAAATTCTCTTAATGTCAAAGCTAAGCTTGGTTTTGTGCGTGTGATGTAAATCTGCATAAGCCCTTTTGAGGAATACCCTCTGGTGAATAGCAGTCCAAATGTCTTGGGAAAGGTGGTATTTAGGTTTAACTTACCCTTTTTACAATGGGTATGAAAGTTCATGTAACTAGAAAATGCTGAAATGTCAGTATAACTACTGTTTTAGTGTTTTGCAAGTTCAACTGTTTTGGACTGTTGCGGAAAATATAAGTGGATATAATTTAAATATAAGCTATGATTAAATTATTTGTCTCTTCTTTGTTTGCCTGTGTGGCAGATTATGGTGGTTTTGTAGCTTAAAATTTATGTTTGTTTCCCTTTTTTAGGATGATGAACGTCCAGATGAATGGCAACAAAAACGCCTCAGTTTGGCACCTGGGCTTGTTGTGTCCAAGAATGGAGTCGTTCTTCTACTTGGAAAAGAAATATTCGTGACATTTAAATCTGGGGAAATGCTGAAAGCTGTGGTTGTATTTATGTCTTGTTTTTACCTGTTAGATTTTGATTATCCAGCAACTTGGATGATCTCGTTATCTATTTTACAAAAGATTATCTTTAATGATAATATTTTTCACCCGGACAGCAAAGGTGATGTTGTGAAAGCTCTCCAAGATTTGGACTCCTACTGTCAGGCAGCTTTGTAGAACATTTATAAGCACTGGGATGATATGACTTTTGACTTATAGTGTTTAAGGACTATAAGCTATTTATAATTGTTCTTTTTTATATGTTAAGATTTTGTGTGAGATTTTGAACACTAATTATTAGTAATTCCTTCATAGACGAACTATTTTGATGTTTATAAGTAATAGTTCAAATACGAGACGGAGGACTTTACCGTGTTAAACATCTACTTGTTTAATTATATTTCTCATGCTTTACATGCATGAATATATACTAGTATTATGAATAATTAACATAAATGAATTATAATATCTAACCTATTAACATCTTTCTCTTTTTAATGAAAAAACAAAAAAATAACTAATAAAAATAACTTAGTAGCAGCAAAGTCAATAAGAGTTTTCGTGTTTTTTTTTCCCCTTCTTTTAAAATAAATAAACATAACTAAACTACGTCGTCCATGTAGTCCTTCTGGCCTGTTCATTGAATACAACATTGCCTTATAGATGACAACTAAACTATATAACTAAATAACGTAGTCCTGGTATCTGGCTGGCATTGTTCTGATTCTTGTTGAACGACGGAGCGGCTGATCTGCTTCAGTTGAGTTCCGAGATTCATTTGGTCCTTCTGTTGCCATTGGTTGGATGATCGGGCTTGACGTTTCGTCATCTGGCAGCGATATAATTTCCCATTCTTCCTCCTTTGCCTCATACTTATCTTCTGGTTCCACCTTTGCCTTTCTGATTTGTTTATGGTTTCGACGAATAGACCCAAGTGGGGTCTGTACCACACATGATCGTTGAGCGCGGTTTTCCATAACCGTTCCACAAATCCAAGGTTTATGCTTGTTCCCAGGACGTGGTTTTACAAAAACTTTATCATTTTTCAAGAATTCCTTCAGTGGTCTTGATGCTTTTCTGTCGTAGTGTTGCTTTGATCTTGCTCTTCTTGTTGCTATATCATTTAATACTGTTGTCTTGGGAACTGGATGTGGCTGCAATTGGCTTGCCAGTGTTGAAATCGTGTCTCGCAGTCTTCGTGACATTAACCTTTGTGATGGTGAGTATGTGTAGCCCTGTTGTGGAGTGTTCCTGTATGCTAACAAAGCCAAATGTGGATCTTCGTTACGAGATTTCTTCAATATGTTTTTTGCTACTTTTACAGCTGATTCGGCTTTTCCATTCCCCTGGCTGTGATAAGGAGAAGACTTGATGGGCTTAAACCCATATTCCTTGGCAAATTTGGCATACTCATAACTATCGAATTGTGGCCCATTATCGCTGACACATTCTTGGGGAATTCCATGTCGCGCGAAATTTCTCTTCATAGCTCGAATTACTGTACTGGCCGTGGTGTTCTTCAATACATCGAGTTCAAAATAATCACTGTAATGGTCTACGGAGACCAAGTAGTGTTTCCCGTCGAGTTGAAATAAATCTACGCTTATTCGTGACCAGGGTAGCGTTGGTATTTTCTGTGACTTCATGGGTTCCGTAGGACGTTCTGTTAGGTACTGGGCACATAAACCACATGACAAACAGGTCTGTCGGATGGCTGCTTGCATACCTGGCCAAAACAAAGTTTCTCGCGCTCTTCTGATGCTGCTATCCACACCCTGATGTGCTCTATGTATTTTCTCTAACATCTCTGATCTTAAAGTTGATGGAATGATCGTTTGATTGCTCTTGAGTAAGACACCCTCGTATACAGAAATTTCATCTCTGTAATCCCAATAAGGTCGAAGCTCAACTGGAACACTTGATTTGTCGGATGGCCATCCCTTCGTTACTATTTGGTAAAGTACCTTAAGCGTTAAATCCGCTGCCGTTTCTCTTTGCAACTTTAGGAATGTCGTGGAAGATAACATTTCTGGTTTCAAGTCCATGCGCTCTAGTTCAAGACGGAAAACTTCTCCTATTCCAGTTGCTGTGGGCTTTGGTAATGCTGCACGGGATAATGTATCCGCGATGTACATCTCTTTGCCTTTCTTGTAACTTACTGTAAATTGGTACTGTTGTAACCTTAACATCATTCTCTGCAACCGCCGAGGGGCCTTACACAGAGGTTTTTTAAAAATTGTTTCTAGAGGCTGATGATCTGTGTGTACTGTGATGTCATTCTTGCCATACAAATATTGATGCCATTTGTCCATGCAAGTAACTATTGCAAGGCACTCTTTCTCGATCTGCGCATAGTTTCTCTCGGTGGAGTTCAGGGTATGCGATGTAAAGCACACTGGTCATCCCTCTTGGATCAATGCTCCACCAATGGCTTCCTCTGAAGCGTCAACTTGCAGTGTGACAGGGAGATTGACATCATAGTACCGGAGAATTGTATTAGATGCTATTAGCTCTTTTGCTGCTATGAAGGCTTTTTCTTGACTTTCCGACCAGTTAAACTCGACATCTTGTTTCGTTAACTCTCGCAGTGGAAGTACAATCTTGCTAAGATCTTTCGAAAATTTTGAAAGATACTGGCACATTCCCAGAAATCGTTGCACTCCAACTTTATCTGTTGGTCTGGGCATTTCTCTTATCGCTGTCACCTTTGATGGGTCAGGAGCTACTCCATTACTTGTCAGACAATGTCCCATGAACGTGACGGAAGTGGATTTAAATTGTAACTTCTTTGGTGAAAGGCGCAGGTCCCTTTTGTTGCATCGGTCGAGTAAGGAAATGAGGTTTGTGTCATGGTCCTTGTCTGCTTCTTCTTTGGTATTCCCACATCCAAATATACATATGTCGTCGGCAATATTTATTACACCATTTAGACCTTCTAGAAATTCTTGCTGTCGTCGCTGATATTCTTCTGGCCCTGAAGATATACCAAAAGGCATGCGAGTATAGCGAAACCGACCGTTCGGCCCTTGAAAAGTAGTGAGCAGCGAAGACGGTTCATCTAATACGATGTTGTGAAAAGCCTCGGAGACATCGACTATTGTAAAGACTTTCGCCTTAGTCAGCTGTGGGAGTTTCTCTTCAATTGTTGGAATCGTGTACACCGGTCGTCTAATTGCTTTATTGATGGTTTGACTTGGATCAATACAAATTCGTAATTTCCCGTTCGGCTTTTCTTTTACCAACATGTTCGATAGCCAATCTGTAGGTTGTGTCACTGGTGCGATGGTCCCCTCTTCACAAAGTCTTTGCAACTCTGCGTTGACTTTAGATAATTTCGCAACCGGAATGCGACGTCGCGGGGCTTGTACTGGTTTGACGTTTGAATTTAGTTCGATATGCATCGGCGCACCCAGCGGTCGTCCTCTGCCTGGTGTGAATACCTCATCATAATGATTTAGCACATCTTCCTTTGTCAACTCCCCCAGAGGTGGTAATAACTTTGAATGTTTCTGCTCCGTATTGTTTCGGTTTTCAACGGAATGCACCTCATCTGCATGAATCTTTAAATATTCAAGGATTTGGGCATCACGACCACATAGCAGAGGAGGCTTTCCCTGAGGGACATCAACAACCAGAAAATCAATTAAGTGCAATTTACCTTTCCTATCGCAGCAGAGAGTTACACGTCCAAGTGGCTTTATTGTTTGGCTTCCATACGTCTGTATCACGGCTTTGGTTTTCAATATCTTGCTTCTCGGAAATAGCTTGTTTAACACTACCATGGGAATTGTGTTGCAAGTCGAAGCCGAATCAATTTGCGCTCTCACAGTCTTTGTTTGATCTTTATCAACGAGGTTTAAATGTGCGAAGAATTTCTTACCATGTTCAACCCCTGATTTGGTCTTATTTGTTTTATGATTGATTGCAAATAGATCTTCTTCTTCTGAATCCTGCTGGACTTGATGTGATTGCTGTTGTTTTTCTCTGTTTGACCGGTTACTTCTGCAGGCTCTCGCAAAGTGTCCGATATTGCCACATTTATTGCACCGTTTCTTGTATGCTGGGCAATATTGTTGTCTAGGTTGTCGATGTCGGCCATCGCACCACAAACATGGTTCTGTCGCTTGTCCACTGACTCGATCTGTTGGTCTTTGCCGGAAATTGCCGGGTTTGTTGCTGTAGTTAACTTGTTCTTGTTCCTGCGTTCCTCTCGCGGTTTTCATAATTTTGTTTGTAAGCGTTGTCGATTCATGTGCCTTGGCTATTTCTACAACTTCTCTCAAAGTTACTTTCTCTTGTGTGCCGACTTTATGTCTATGTCCCTTGCCAATAAGTTTCACTCGTAGGGGTTCTGAACTGAGTCCTGCTATGAACTGATCTCTCATGAGCTCGTCTTGAAAGTTTCCGTATTCACACTGAGCACCCTGATTTCGTATCTTAGATTCCCAAGCACCAATTGACTCGTTCTCTTCTTGAAGGAGACGAAGAAATTTCTGTCGCTCCCCTGATACTCCGATGCTTGCGCCATAATATTCCTTTAGGGCTTGAATGACTCGATGAGGTTTCTTTTGATCGGCCTCGCTAAGACCTAAACTGAATTTATAGACTGTTCTTGCTGCCGGCGTAAGAGACGCTCGTAAACATGCCATTGCTTTCTCTGGTTTAATCCATCTCTCCTCTTCGGTCTCCTTTGACATATCAAACCAATTGTTCAATATACAATAATCAGTCAAATCCTCAACATAAACTTCCATATCATGCTTCTCATCCCCAGTGGCTTTTAGTATTGGAAAGGGTAGATTTACTGAAGCCATGTTTTCATCTATAGACGTTACCCCGCTGCCACCATGTTAAACATCTACTTGTTTAATTATATTTCTCATGCTTTACATGCATGAATATATACTAGTATTATGAATAATTAACATAAATGAATTATAATATCTAACCTATTAACAACCGGGATTTCAACGTCCGAGTGCTTTTTGAAAAGGCGAGCCTTTTTAATGCACGAGGGCTTTGTAATCCCACTAAAGTCCGACGTCGAGTATTTGAACTGACTTCTCAAACTCAAAATTCCGAAGATACCTCTGAAACGTAATATAATTTGCCTTATTTCAAAGTCCCAAGACTTTGAAAACCTATTTTGCATTATTTCAAAGTACTAGTACTTTTCCTCCGATTTCAAAGCACTGATTAAACATTAATTTCTTTTGTTTTTGGTTCATGAATTATTAATGAGTTTGAGAATGATTAATACATGAAACTTTACTTTTAAGAAAAATTTTCTTGTTTGGAAGAAAACTAGAAAATATTGTCAAGAATTCTTTTTTAGTTTCAAGAAAATGTTTCTTGTTTTACTAAGAAAATTTATCTTACCAAGATATTTTTTCCTACAGAAGGGACCAAAAGTAAAATTTTCTTAATATAGTAAGAAAATTTTTCTTGACTGATTATCTTGTTTTAAGAAATATTTTCAAGAAAATAATTCTTGATTTAAGAATATTTTAAGAAAATAATTCTTGATATAGGAAAGATTTTAAGAAAATAAGACTTGATTTAAGAAAAATTTCAAGAAAATAAGTCTTGATATAAGAAAAATTTTCTAAAGACAAAATCTTGCCTAGATAATTTTTCCTATAGAAGGGACAAGAAAATATTTCTTAATTTAAGAAATATTTTCTTGAAACAAGTTTTTTTTTCTCAAAACAAGTTTTTTATTTTTTGCAGTGTATATATATTATATATTTAACACAATTCTACATGCATGCATGTCTAATTTTAATTAATAATAATGTCAATAAGGTGAAAAGTGGTAAAAATATACCTTTCAATTAAACACCAATATGTAATTTTTAAGTCCAATAAACTTATATCCTTCAGTAACATATAGATAAAAGCAGCCAACATGTTACTGTTTTAAAAAAGGTTTAATGAGTTTAACTTTCGCTGTACTACAACATCATCATCAGAACTCTGAACTCATCAGAACTCAGAAAGTTCTGATGATGTCATAGTACGACAAAAGCTAAACTCATTAAACCTTTTTTAAAACAGTAACAGTTGACCACATTTACTTTTTCCATATCTTTTTACCAATATATAATAATAAAATTAAGGGAAAATGTTATAAGCTACACAGATTCAGCTTTGTAGCATTTATACTGGGAAAGTTGGCTATTAAACAAAGCTGCAATATCCTCAGGAATTGTTTTGTCCTCAAAAACATAGTATTGTAAGATGTTCATGCCTATTTCATGTTGCTTTGGATAGTTGTAGTCCAGCAGGTAAAAACATGCCAAAAACACAACCACAGCTTCATCCATTTTCTTGGCATCCATCCAGTATAATATGCGTTTACCCACACAACATAAATATTTTATTTTTCCACTACCATCATTGGCATATTTCCTACATGCTTTTTAATCCAAACATCTGGGTCTTCGTTTTCCTGAAAATTAATATAGCCTTAGCAAACAAGGATCAAGAAACTCTTTCTTACATCTAAACATACCTGCATGTGCCTAGCAGACATAACAAGAAAATATTTAAATTTCAAGTATCTCACCTTCAATTCATGGAAACGCTCAACTGTTTTTTTTCGATGGCTTCTGCCTTCCAAATACTGTTGGCAAGTATTTAATTACATACATGACTTTGGCATCTGTAAATTTCAAAATAAAGTGACCAAATCCATATATTAATAAAAACATTTTCTTAGTGGAGCACATACAGCATGCTGTCTCACCCCCAGACTCTTGTGCGGTGTCGGGACAGAGTTACACCACCAGGCCATGCTGGCGTGCAGAGAGTAAACATAATTGCATAATTAATTTCAAAGAAACATGCTAGGTGGAAAATACATGTTCATACATGTAACTTCCTTTTGCACTACACACATCACACTTGTACTTGTCATATGGAATGGAATGGAGGGTGAATGGCAATGATTCAACTTCATCAAGCAAGTGGGCAACACAGTCACCCATAAATTTAGAATCCAGCATCGGCTCAATTCTACCTGACCCAGTTATAATCACATATTACCATAAGCAAAATGATTGGTCCCTAACATATAAAAGTGATACTCTGGTCTACCATACAACAAACATACTTAACTTAAGTCCAGGTATAATTATAACTTTAATTATGGAAACCTTTTTAGATTCAAATTTTAAAGAAAAAGCTCTATGGTGTGAAAATTCTTGAATAAAGATCTAATAAATTCAACACTAGAGATTTTGGCCAAAATGTGGTGTTGGCAATAGCACCTCTAATGAAAATGTGGTTTCATCAATACAGTGTGATTAACTTCTTTATTGAGAAATGTGCTGGCATTAACTACTGAACATTTGTTTAACATCAACAAACTAAGGGGGTGATACATGGACCAGGCTAGCTGTCCTATATAAATTGTATGTCTTCTCAATATTTCAATTATATATATACATGGCAAGCGAGCTAGCCCAGTTTATCGGTTGTCGCAACCGGTTAACCAGGCCAGTACAGTCCATGTTTAAGTTTTAATATTCTTTGAAAAATGTTTAATATTCTTTGTAGTCTGGTTTATAACATACGTGCATAAGTTTGCCCCAGACTCCAACACTGAGAACATTGCTGTCTAGGAATATCTAGTTTTCAAGCAATGTTGACACACTAAAGCCTTTTCTTAAATTAAATATTGAAACATAACAGTTGTATACATCAAAAAGGGAATCAAATGGTCGACTTTTTGTAAATGAATTACCTATAGTATTCAGGGTGTATATATATATATATATATATATATATATATATATATATATACTAAAGCAAGTTTGTAACATGGATGTTACAAAGCTGGCGGATGGTTCAAGAGTGCTCGATACCATGAAAGGTAGAGCGTAATAAAATAGTTAAAATGGTTTCGTCACTACTCCGAGTTTCACGCGTATTGCGATCTTCAGGTAACTGACAGTTCGGCTTCAATTATTCGTTTATATCATAGTCGGTGGGTTATTAATAGTTCTGACGTTCTCGTGCGGTGTTCGTCTGTGGTCGTTATTTAGTCGGTACTTGCTCGTGTGTCGGCACTTGGCGAATATTTCTGAACGTTTATTCAAAAGTGTCCTCTTGTCGGCTTTCATAATCAGCAATTTCTCTTCCAGGCAAAGGTTGCATCGTCTAGAACCATTTCGGTAGGCTGTAGCGTGTTTGATGATTGACCATTTTATTCTGAAATCTTGTTGTTTTCTCTTAAGTTCCCAAACGTATTTTGAGAGCTCCGTCTCGTTCGCGTGCTTTTCGTTTCGAAAAGATTTCGTGTGGTTGCGATAGCGCTGTTTGAAATCATTGGCAGTCATGCCGATGTATTTCCTGGATTCTCCGTCATTGCTCGTAACTATTTCAGCTTGGTAGATGACGCTTTTTGCTAAACAGTTTCCAGGGATAGGGCACTGATGGATGTTGCGTTCTCGGCAGTTACATTTTTCTTCATTTGTACGTGTGGTTCTTCGTTTCGTGAGAATGCGGCTGTTATGTCTTTGGATAACATTCTGAATATTCTCCATACAGCAGTAGCTGACCTTCACTGTGTTTCTGTTGAAAATGTTGTGTAGTTTGTTTGATTGTGGGAAGTGTTTGTCGATAAGGTTAAGAAAATTTCGTCCTATGTTTGTCTTCACGTTCTTACTGTAGGGGGGTTGTACCAAGTTACATTTCTGTTTCGTCTGCGTCGGTTAGTTGTCGTAGTGTTGTTTTTGTTTGTGTCTTCGTTGCTGGTGTAAGTGAGCGTCACGTCAAAGTTGCTGTGTTTGAGAGCGTTTTCGTAGATTGGCACTGCTGCGTTAAACGTTTCTCGGTCGGAAGAAAGTTTAGATATTCTGTTAGCTATTGAGTTAGGTAGTTGTCGTATGATTGAGGGTGGGTGATTAGACTGGCGGTGGATGTATAATGGTTCGTCGTTCGGTTTGCGATATGGTTTGAATGTGCCGTTTGTCAAGTCGAAAGTTATGTCAAGGAAGTTTACTGTTTTCAAGTTAGTTTGTGCTGTAATATTTAGTCCGAAATCGTCTTTCAGGATGGAGATGAGATCTTTTCTGGCTCTGTCAGCTAATCTTCCAGAGCATGTGTTTAGGAGGGCGAGGCCATCATCCCTGTAGAGACCGATATTCTTCCCGAAGCGTTTTTCTAACGAATTTAGTATGAAGAGACCTACGAGTTCGCATATCTCCGCTCCATCGTAGCTTCCCATGGTAACGTCGAAATTGCTGTCACTTTCTTTCTTTACCCAAGGTTGGCCGTTGTTGAACAAAAGAGATTTACGACATATCGCAAACCGAACGACGAACCATTATACATCCACCGCCAGTCTAATCACCCACCCTCAATTATACGACAACTACCTAACTCAATAGCTAACAGAATATCTAAACTTTCTTCCGACCGAGAAACGTTTAACGCAGCAGTGCCAATCTACGAAAACGCTCTCAAACACAGCAACTTTGACGTGACGCTCACTTACACCAGCAACGAAGACACAAACAAAAACAACACTACGACAACTAACCGACGCAGACGAAACAGAAATGTAACTTGGTACAACCCCCCCTACAGTAAGAACGTGAAGACAAACATAGGACGAAATTTTCTTAACCTTATCGACAAACACTTCCCACAATCAAACAAACTACACAACATTTTCAACAGAAACACAGTGAAGGTCAGCTACTGCTGTATGGAGAATATTCAGAATGTTATCCAAAGACATAACAGCCGCATTCTCACGAAACGAAGAACCACACGTACAAATGAAGAAAAATGTAACTGCCGATAACGCAACATCCATCAGTGCCCTATCCCTGGAAACTGTTTAGCAAAAAGCGTCATCTACCAAGCTGAAATAGTTACGAGCAATGACGGAGAATCCAGGAAATACATCGGCATGACTGCCAATGATTTCAAACAGCGCTATCGCAACCACACGAAATCTTTTCGAAACGAAAAGCACGCGAACGAGACGGAGCTCTCAAAATACGTTTGGGAACTTAAGAGAAAACAACAAGATTTCAGAATAAAATGGTCAATCATCAAACACGCTACAGCCTACCGAAATGGTTCTAGACGATGCAACCTTTGCCTGGAAGAGAAATTGCTGATTATGAAAGCCGACAAGAGGACACTTTTGAATAAACGTTCAGAAATATTCGCCAAGTGCCGACACACGAGCAAGTACCGACTAAATAACGACCACAGACGAACACCGCACGAGAACGTCAGAACTATTAATAACCCACCGACTATGATATAAACGAATAATTGAAGCCGAACTGTCAGTTACCTGAAGATCGCAATACGCGTGAAACTCGGAGTAGTGACGAAACCATTTTAACTATTTTATATATATATATATATATATATATATATATATATATATATATATATATATATATATATTCAAAATTGCCGCCGTTGTTGATGAACACAAAACAATTTGTCAATTCCCAAAACAAACCACAAATCCTTTAATTGTAATATTTATAAACTACGAAAATGAACATATTTTGTAAGAATCAAACCGCAAATCGTTTGTGTTCCGACAATTAAGAACATTTCTAGCGAATAAATTAAGAATATTCTGTGGCGAATAAATATAAAATACCCCGAGTATACCTTGCCGACTATTTCAAATCGAATACATACAAATCATTACACAAAATTGCTGATTAAAGAATCTATGACTTACCTTCAATAATGTGATCGCATCCATCGTCTGTATACATCTAGGTCTAGCGAAGAGCCATTTATAAACCAGAAGCAATAAATTACAAAGCAAAAGGCAAACAAGCAAATATCGCCAACGAACTTCCAATTCGAAAATGAACGCGTCACTCGGTTCCCGCGTCATCATGGGATAATCCCGCTTTAGCCTCGCGTGGTCTTAAGGAGCACAAAACTTTTTGTAACTTCGCCGAGTTTTACAAATAAAAATTTTTCTACTTTTTAATTCAACTTTATGGGCAAGTATATTTAGGCCATTTGGAATGTTTTGTGTCTGATCAAATAGTGTGTAGGATGCTGCAGTAAAGATCTGTTAGCACAGGAATTTTGAAGTTAAAGCTTGGTGGAAATATAATATTGGTGAAACACTTGTAAACAAAATATGACAAATGGTAAACTTGGAAAAGCATTTGAAGCTCAATGTTATAACTTAGAGATGAATAAAAAATCGAATAGAATATTCTATAGAATATTCTAGTTGCACATGTGCATGCATGCATATGCTAGGAAATATTCTTATTTAGAGAAACTGGTTTTCTTGTTTTAAGAAAATGAAAAATGTTCGGCATGTTCTAAGAAAATATTGTTATTGTAAAAAACTGGTTTTCTCATTTTAAGAAAATATTTTCTTGTTTTGAGAAAATGAAAAATGTTCAACATGTGCTAGAAAATATTTCTCATTTTGAGAAACTGGTTTTCTCATTCCTATAAAATATTTTCTTGTTTTAAGATAATAGTAAATCTCGATCCTTACAAGAAATTTTTTTTCTCATTTTAAGAATTTTTTTTTCTTACTAAGAAAATGATTTTCTTATTTTAAGAATGTTTTTCTTACTGAGAAAATGATTTTCTTATTTTAAGAATTTCTTTCTTACTGAGAAAATGATTTTCTTGTTTTAAGAAACATTTTCTTCAAATTTTCTTAATAAGAAAATCATTTTTTTGCTGTGCACACAGTACCTTTTAACACAGTTATTCCTGCGAGTCATCCTGATCGAATAATTCCCTCTGTCCGATTTAAAGCCACTTCTTCATAGTAACAAATAAAAAACCAGAATCACAGTACGAAATTTTGCAAATCTAGAAAATCGACTGCTAAGACAGGATAAATACACACTTGAAGTTGATCACGGCTTTGATATGGTGCGAAACGTATAGAACACACGATCGTTTTGCACAGCAGTAAACGTTGTAATGTTATTTATTTACATGCAAGCTGTGGCCAGCTATTGGGCCTCCTTTATTGCATTTACAAGGTTTTTACATGGTTTATTGGGCCTCCTTTATTGCATTTACAAGGTTTTTACATTATATTTAATTGCATTTACAATCTTTTTACATTATATTTAATTGCATTTACAAGGTTGTTACATGGTTTATTGGGCCTCCTTTATTGCATTTACAAGGTTTTTACATGCTTTCATTGGGCCTCCTTTATTGCATTTACAAAGTTTTTACATCGTTTATTGGGTTCCTTAAATGTATTTACAAGGTTTTTACATGATTTCATTTGGACTATTTACATGGATTTTACAAAATATTTACAGAGTTGCTTTTTACAGAATTTTTACATCATCTTAAGCGAGGGAGAATAATGGTTGAAAAATTTACATGATAATAAAAATGTTGTAAAACAGATTTACAGCATATTAACAGCAATGTTAAATTTACAAACTATATAAAATCCATGTAAATCAGTTTACATAGTATGTAAATTTAAATTTACATATTTTTTACAAACTATGTAAACAGCTAAAGTTTTCCAGTGTTGTGTTTTATTGTTGAACACTGATGGTACATTTTCTTGTGCACAGACAAAACAAGTGCACATTTAACTGATCTGTGCTGAAGTGATGTTGCCTCTTTTTTTAATGTATTTGACCACCGCTCCGTCACTCCAACAACATTACCAGCTTTTCTTCAAAATAGTAGCAACTGATGATCCAGGCGGGTATCTTAATCTTAATATAAATATCAATGCCCAGCATAAGCTTTCCTTAATTAGCAGATCAGTGACCGAAGTGCCAGAAGATAAAATAGTAAAGTCCCCAAGAGAGATGGTATGGCCGGTTTCACAATGGTGTGAAAGAATACTTGAGGGCGAAGGATTAGTGCGTTTCTCGCCAGTAATGGCGGAAATACCCATGTGATCAGAAACTCGAGTGTGAAGAAGTCGGCTGGTTTGGCCGATATACAACATGCTACAATGTTGACACTTAAATTGATAAACAACTCGAGATTTAAGACCTTTGGGTAACATATCTTTGAAACGAAAAAAGTGTGATAACCGAACGGTTGGGCGAAAAACAATACGAAGATTCATATGCGGAAAACTAGATGAAAATAATTTTAAAATTTGTGTACGGAGTTGGAGACAGTGCTGTCCAGTGAAAGGAAGAGAAAAGTAAACCAATTTTTTAGGTGCAAGCGAAACTTTGGCAATAGGCGAGGAAATTTTATCTAAGAATAAACGAACAGATTTTTCAATAAGGTTTTTTGGATAACCATTAAGAATAAATGTTTGTTTAAATTTTTCGATTTCCAAAAGAAAATTCTCATAGGAAGAACAAATGTTAAAATAACGTTGTAAAAGAGCAAATAACAATCCTTTCTTATAAATATCCGGAATAAAACTTTCAAAATTTGTATATAAACCAGTAGAGGTTGGTTTACGAAAAACAGAAGTCGAAAAGGAACCATTGAGGCGAGAAATCATGATATCGAGAAAGGATAACATCTTGTCATTCTCTGTCTCAGCCGTAAAAATTATGTTTTGATGTTGTCTATTTAAATAATTAAGAAATGGTTTTATGTGTTCAGTCGAACGAAAAAGTAGAAAGCAATCATCAACATATCTACGGTAAAAAACGGGTTTAAAATCAGCCGGACAATTGTAAAGCCAAGAATTTTCATGAAACGAAAGAAAAATATTAGCGAAGATGGGTCCAAGCGGGGAACCCATAGCAACACCGTCAATTTGTTGGTAAAGGGAACCGTTGAAAAGGTGACAATTTTTGACAGACAATTTTAATAGTTTAGAAAACTGGTCTCGAGTGAAATTTTTAAAATGGGTAGAATTTCTAAAGAGCTTATTAATAATAATTTCAATAGTTTCATCCAGGGGGATGTTGGTAAAAAGCGATTTAACATCAAAGCTAGCCATGACTAAATTATTAGTATCTACATTTAAATTAAGCAATTCATTAACAAACGAAAAGGAGTCGCTTACCATATGCCATAGTCAATCGAGATATGGTCTGGAAACTCAGCTAAAGTCTTTGGTTATCTTTTTGTTTGCCTTTATGCATTTTTGTGCACGGTGCACGGTCACTGAACACATTGTATTTTAGTATAATGAACGAATTGTCCAATAGCAACGTTTCAGTTCAATCACCCAACCGTGCTATTTAAATATTAATAAACCTAAAACAAAGGATGTGCACGGTGTAAGGTACGGTTAAACATAAAATCACAGCTCATTATAGGCGCTTTGAAGTTTCCCGAGTTTCCAGACCATATCTCGATTGACTATGCATATGCAAACCGATAGAAATAGGGCTTAGAAGCGGAACAAGAAATTTGGCAAGAAGATAAGAATGCGTGCCAATGGATGAGAGGATGGGCCTAAGGGGAACATTAGCTTTATGAACTTTAGGAAGTCCGTATAGAATTCCAGGACGAGGACGAGAAGGAAATAGTTTCTGATAGTCGGAATCAGAAATAATTTCATCGTTCTTGAGAATTCGAAGAAAGTTTTTGACTTGATCCTCGCGTTGGATGGATAATTTAGTCGGGTCTTGGTTGAGTGGTTGAAACTTCGTAGTATCGGATAAAGTGTTCTCCATTTTAGAATGATAATCAGATCTGTCAAGAACGACGACACCATTTCCCTTATCTGGTTTCATAATGAGAATGGTGCTATCGTTCCTTAGTTCCTTGATAAGGTTCATTTCATCTTGGGAAAAAATAAAATCAGTCGGGCGCGAGTAACTCTTGAAGCCAGAAAGAGCGATGTTCTTGAGCTTGGTGCAAAAGAAGTCCGAATCAAAACCCGAAGTAGGAGAGAAAGACTCTCCCTTTATTTTGCGATTGAGATGTTCAAATGGTGCCAAAAAGTTACAGAATTTCAAACGAGTTGGCGGGACGGAGAAATTGAGGCCTTTACCTAACACGTTCTTTTCATCGTCAGATAAAAGGCGATGGGAGAAGTTAAAAACGACATCGTTCGGGTTGATTGAATCGCAGTCCTTCGATGACGAACAAAGGCGAAAGAGTTTCTTGTCCTGAATTCGTTGATGTCTGCTAGCTTTCTGGAAGTTTCTTGATCGGAGAGTGTTCTTAGGTGAAGTAAATCAAGGGAGGAGATGAGTGGAGTTAAATTTGAATAGGCGATGGAAGACTGCGATGACAAAACACGAATGCGAGATAGTTTTAGCGAAATCTCTTCTTGCAAAAGTTTCCTCTGGCACTGGCGATACGCTGACGAGTTCTGTAAGCGTCGGTTGGCGAGTTTAAACCATAGGAAACGAGGAATGACATTTTGGTTCTTGCAGCTTTTCAGGAAGGATAGGTCTAGCTTGGCTTTTCCAAGTTTCAAGTCCAAGCGTTGAAACTTTCTAAATGTGTTGAAACTTTCTAAATGTATCAACATTGTAGCATGTTGTATATCGGCCAAACCAGCCGACTTCTTCACACTCGAGTTTCTGATCACATGGGTATTTCCGCCATTACTGGCGAGAAACGCACTAATCCTTCGCCCTCAAGTATTCTTTCACACCATTGTGAAACCGGCCATACCATCTCTCTTGGGGACTTTACTATTTTATCTTCTGGCACTTCTGTCACTGATCTGCTAATTAAGGAAAGCTTACTCATTCAGAAGATTAAGCCCTCGCTTAATGCAAACATCAGCTCCTTCCCACTTTCTCTCTTCTGACATCTCACCTCCCGACCTCTCACCTCTCATATATCTGTAATAGTTATTATTAGTAACCTATTTATATATTAGTAATTATTTATTCCACCATTCATTCTCTGAAGATGTTGCGAGAAGCAACGAAACGTTAGATTCATTAAATTACTTTTAAACTTATGGCTTTGCTTCGTGTATTATGCTGGGCATTGATATTTATATTAAGATTACCAGCTTTATCGGTACTTTTTTTGTACACTTCGACAGGAAAGCCATTGCATATGAGAGTGTTCAACAAATAGGAAAACAGACCATCCAAATAATATTCACACGGATTGATGGTTGAGTGGCCATCAGATTCAACTTCGCGCGACCCGATATACGAGAAATCGTTGAAACCTAAAAGTGATCTTATAAGTTTTTCTCCGTTACAAGTATCACAGGATACATTTATCCATTCAGCACATTCATCAGTTGCCTTTGACTGTGTCCACTTGTTTGTAAACACAGATTTACGCGAATAGTTCTTGACATCATTCCATTTTAGTTTTGGAATTGATACGGCAACACGTAAATAGTTTAAAAAATAACGCCATCTGTAGTAACAGATTTCATCGTTTTCCTAACGGCAGGAAAAATGCGTTTTATCTTGCAAACTGGAATGTATTTCCTATTACATACCATATAAGTCTTCAAAATCCTATCAAAAAGCAAAAAATTCCCTAAATCAAAACTTGTCTTTGTAGTGATTTATACTATTGTTTACACTTGAATCGTCAGCTATTTAAATAAACCGTCATACATATAAAGTGAACAGTTTTCCGAATCACTGATCAAAAAAATGGCATCAAACTCAGTTTGAAGTACTTACCAATTAATTAAACGCTTTTCATTCAAGACACTTGCTCCGTTATAACCAGCTGTGTTATTAATCGCAACATTCTCAATTGCACCCAAAACTCTTTCACGACCATACATTTTGAAAATACCTGGAATTACCAACTATCTAACGGTGGTCCCGACGATATGAGATGTCCTGGCTACTTCCGGAACACACTCCACGTCGAAAGTCGGGTGTTTCATCCCTTACATTTTTTCCTCTCCCTCCCCCCCTTTCCCCCCGTTTTTTCCTTTTTTCCGCCTTTTTCCCCCCGCTTCCGGTAACCGTTTTTCGTTTTTTAAAATCTCCTGCCACAGTCTCCCGCGCGTCTTTCGAGTCCGCGACAGGGTGCCCACGTGCTTTTTGACATGACGAATTGCCAAGATGGGCTCCCGGTGATGTACCTTCGCCTTTTGATCACATGTGTCATTAGTCACGAATTCAAGTTTTTCTCTTCGCTGTCTCTCTTTTTCTTTCTCTTGTGCTATTCTTTTTGCTGTGTTTTCCGGCATAATTTCTAGCCTTTCTCTTCGCTGTTGCTCTCCGCTGATGTAGTTCTAGACACCGTGTTATAGCCTTGATATTGCGAGCCGCTCTTTTCGTTTCTTCGACTATAAACTCTGATGTAATTTTAGACGCTGTGTTTTGTTTTTCTCAAGTCGATTTAATATACTGTAGTTCTCCTTGTATCATGCTCTGGCCTAGTGTTGTTCGGTCTGTTCCCTTCGTTCGTTCGCTTGTTTCTAATTTGTCTTGTCTTTCCTTTGAATACGTCTCAACATTTCTAGCCTGTAAACATTTTTTCTTCTCCGAACTTTTGTACTCAAACTCGAACGAAAATGATGTTTTTGACGTAAAAAAACTACACTTGAAACACGTGTACCCTTTTAACCACCATACCCCACGGATCCCCAACATAGTCTCCGTTGATCATTACATATAAATAAATAAATAAATAAATAAATAAATAAATAAATAAATAAATAAATAAATATATATATATATATATATATATATATATATATATATATATATACAAATGGATACTCCAAACCGCCAACGTGGGTACAATCCCCGACCGGACTTACCGCCTACTTCGTCGAGATTAGTACCCTCGCGTCGCGAGGCCCGCTTCGCGAACCACACGAACACGAGGGGATTACACTTATTTCTTAAGAATTGTGTGCCATCTCCTTCTTTTTCTTGTGGCTCTGCAAAAGAGTCAGTTTTACATTTATTTTTTGACTGTAACCGATATGCTGCTCTTCGCATCAATATTTTTGTCTCCGCTGCACAGTTAATTGGTACAGAATGGTCAAACGCGTCTAGACAGTCTCATCTACAGGGAATTTTATACGGAAATCCTGACGTTTCCTATCAAATTAATGCAAACTTGTTCTTGTATGTTCAAGACTTTATCGCTAATTCCAAGCGTTTCTTTTAATCCAAACTGCGTTGGACCACCTGTTATCCAATATTGCTGTTTCAGTGTCTGTTCTCCTTTAAATAATGTATAACGTATAGCAAGAATTCCCTAGATAAGCCTTCGGCTTTTGGACTAATTGCTAATTAAAATATTTTTAAAATAAAAATCTGCGAGGTATTTCGGTGTGAAAATGCTTTTTTGTTTACTGTGAAGTAATTTAGACTATTGAAGGAGTGTAAACTATTAGTGAAAATGAAAACACTAGAAAATTTACGAACTTTTGCCCGTGTTTACAAAAAGAAAGCAACAGGTACAGCGATAGAGCGAGAAAAATTGAAATGTTGCCAAGCATCGACCGTGATATACATGTACTTCGACATTTTCTGGACATAGCATAGCTCTTAAATCATTTTCCCCGCTATAATATTAACACATAATCGCACGAGTTCGCGTAAAATTAAGGTTTAATTTCACTCGTGTTTTCAAAATCTTACAAATTACCCTGGTCGCCTCGCGACTCGGGAATTTTGTAAAATTTTGAAAACACTCGTGAAATTAAACCTTAATGCTCCTTGTTCATGCGATTACCGATACAAATATTGAGGGTAATAATTTTGAATATGTCCCGACACCACAGCCTGCAGGTAGAGTAGCAATGTACCGTATGTAAAAGATTGCCTAGAATATATTAGTGAAAAAGTTAGTAACTCTGCATTCTAAACACTTTGGATAGAAATTTCGATCGATAATGGGGAAAATATTATATGTGGTGTATTAATCAGATATCTAAATTACCGTTTTACTTTAACTTTCTAAAACATTTTTCATGGTATGAAAAATATTTTTTTTATTTGGCAGAGACGAATTCGAAAGCTATACTACTTTGGTCTCTGCACACTTTATGAAATATTCTGAATTTCTGTACCCTAGTTAGTTTTTTTATACTCATCTGATACGTCTTAACATTGTAATTATTTCTCTGTCTAAATAGTGTGAATTCATTTTGAATTTGAATTTGAATTTGAACTTGAATTTGAATTAAATTGAATTGTATAGACGAAATAATAGTTATTTTATATCATCGCCCTTGCACGAGTGTACAAAATAGAGGATGTGTATAGCTCTCCGCGTATACTTTGTGTTTCTTGTACTATTCTTAGTATTCTAGTTAAAGTTAGTTGTTTGCATACCCTTATTGTTCTTGTAAGCATGACTCAAGTTACCAGAGAGATTCTTGAAGACATATTGGACAAGAAACTTGAAGAGAAGCTTAAACCTATATGTGAATCAATGGTCAAACTCAAAGATAATTTGAAGTTTCTTAGTGATAAGTATTACTCTATCGATAAACGTGTTAGAGAATTAGAAGCCAAATGCCAAACTCGGGCCTTCCTGTTGAGCCGAGTGAAGATACCAACGGGCTTGTAATTAATATTGGCCCTCGCATGGGTCTACAATTGGCTGAAAGTGATATTTCGGTTTCACGGGTGAGAGAAGGCGTTCATGCATGGTCTAATAGCATGGCAGGATTCATAGAATCCTGCCTTACAATTCCCAAAGGTGATCGTAAAGTTTGTGCGTAGGGTGACGAAGGAGCTGCTCTACAGAAATCGAAAGCGTCTTAAGGCGGTTGTCCACTAGGCAAAAAATGTCACGCGAAGCGACATTTTCTTTTGTCTCGTAAGCTCTTGGGTGGAACTAATTAGCCAAGACAAAACAAAACAAAAAAGTCGCTTCGCTCGAAAAATATCGCCTAGTGGAAAACAGCCTTTACGTAAAAGACAACAAAGGACCTTGGCTTGTCGAGGCTTGAGAGAGGCAGAGAGCTTGAGCCCGAGAAAGAAAGAAATTTTCAAAGATTGTTTGAAATTCAAGCGCACCAATAGTTTCAAGTACTCTAAAAAAAGGTGTGTTCAAATAACACACCTTTTTGTCCAGAAATTGACACGCTTTAAATTCAGCACACCTTTGTGTGTTCAATAACACACCTTAAGGTGTGTTTTCTGCTTGTCCAGAATTTGACACGTTTTAAGCTGTGTTTTTGAAAGGTGTGTTATGCAACACACCAACATGTGTTATTCAAGACACCAAGGTGTGTTATGTAACACACCTTCAGTTGTATTGAGTAACACACTATAGGTGTATTATTTAACACACCATTAGGAGTGTTATACAATACACCTTTGTAGTAGATGTGTAATGGCGTTAGCTCCTACACTGCGTCGAGGAGAAACCATGAAATCGTTTGCAGTGTAGACTGCTGTATAATAGTAGTCAGACGTACGTAAATCCTACTTCACAATGTACGATGGTGGAATTTCAACACTCGTATTAACTTTTATTCCGACGCAACCGTCAAACTAATATAAACAATACGGTAAAATAATATTACAAAATTATACACAATAACAAGAATTAAAAGATAGTTACATAATAAAGTAATAACGAACTTACGTTTGTGTGGGAATACGTAGCTACTTGACAAAAACTTGACAAACATTTCAGACTGAGATCAGAACTAAACAAAGTGCTTCGCTTGACATAACAACGAGACGACACACCCTCCTTTCCAGACAGTTCTTAGCAACCGCGCTAAATCAATAATGTTAATATCAACAAGGCGCAAGAGCGCCGTTACAAGATGTGTTATTTAACAAGGTGTGTTACAAATAACACATCTTAAGTAGTTTTGAAAAGGTGTGTTAGTTAAAAGTTTTATTAGAAGGTGTGTTAAAAAAACACACCCAGGTGTGTAAATCAGCACACCAAGGTGTGTACATTAACACACTTTGGTGTGTTTTTAACACACCATGGTGTGTTACAAAAGATACACACAAAAACGTGTGTTAAAATAACAAATCTTGGTGTTGATATTTTTGAGGAAAAATATAGACACTCCAGCTAGATTTATTGCTTGTAAAGATGATTTGGAGAATTTATTGCCATCAAGATAAGTACTGCTTGAACCATCGTTTAATTGTAATTGCAAAAATAGTTGTATGCAATGCTGCATTAATATAGACGAATTCGACAATGAATATCAGTCATGATTAGTCAGGTGGCTAACATAAGAACTGTTAAGTGGGAATTGAATATAATTATTAATATATTTATGCTTAGAAGTGAAGTAACATTACGCAAAGTTACGTGTTGCACGATTTAGGTATTTCAGATCGAGTTTTTGTTTACCATACAGCGTTTGGTTTCTTCAGGTTCTCTGGTTTCGCTTCAAGATATATTAAACCGGTTGTTTTTATGCTTTTCTTCGTTGTTCCCTTTTAATTTAAGTAGAGCAGGCTCAATTTCGTTTATATATATATATATATATATATATATATATATATATATATGTATATATATATATATATATATATATATATATATATATATATATATATATATATATATATATATATATATATATACAAATAAACAAATAAATAAACAAATAAATAAATAAACTATTTCACTGATTTCGTCTCCGTCGCTTTTTCTACACGCGTGTGAAATGGACTCCACGCATGTCGAGATTAGCACCCTCACCGGGCTCTGGGCCTTCGGCCCTACGCCCGGGCTCGGGGAAAATACAATGGGTTCAGTGACCGTGTACCGTGCACAAAAATGCATAAAGGCGAATAAAAAGATAGAACGAAGAATTTAGCTGAGCTTTCAGACCATGTTTTGAATGACTATGATGTAATCGGTCCCTAAGTGGTGTTGTATAAAGAACAAGGACGGTGTTGAGATTACTCTTGGGGCTAAAAATTATTCATTCTCTTTTATTTTGTAAAAATAATTCTTTCGTTTAGAGGACGTTATGGTTGAGGTCTTAAAGTTCCTAAAATATCAGACCGAGGTCTTGATATTTTCCTTAATCGGACCAAACAGTCATGGTTATTAAGACCTGACGGACATATCAGTAAAGCATGCCTCGTGGTGTGACTTAAGCCGGTTTTTCACTTGCGAATTTTTTCGAGCGAACCGACATTTTTCTTTTGTCTTGTGAGCTCTCGCCTGGAAATAATTAGAAATCTATTCAATATATAACCATAGAAATGTCGATTCGCGCGAAAAAGTGGAAAACCAGCTTAATTCCTTTGGTTATTATTGCTATTGGGATCCTAAAATTTACTTTCAAATTGCTCACCGTCTGACCCATGAGTTATAGTGCTTATGTGACAGGATTTATTAATTTGTTCGTATTTTTCAACTTGTTTGTTTTTTAGTTCTTTCGTTGTTTTTTAGTAAACTAAATGGCTGCAAATCCGTAACCCGAGCGGGTCTATTACCGGAGAATAATAGGCTTGCACGTGACGCTTCTTAGCTAATTAGAGCACGCAATTTCATCGGAAGTAACTTATACCATATAATAAACGACATTGCTAAATATTCAACATATACTCGAGTTTGCGATTATTCTAAGTTTAGACAATATAATTGGGAATGCGAGCCGTGCATATAGCTTATAAAGATCAAAACATTTTACGTACTCTGTCATGCTGTATGCCTCCTGCATTGTGACTGTTAATGATATAAATGAAGGCAAATGCTTCTGGAAGGTAATTTTGCACCATTTCATCCATTATGGCAGATTCTCCAACGCCTGGACTATCAATAACAACGATACCTTTCTATGAAAACATGGTTAGAATAGTAATTGGTATTGTGATAAAACCTAACCATGTACCCCTGACTGTACAATGACTGTAATCAGGAGTACATGCTTCGACCAGACAAAACGTCAGTTTGGCACGCGTTTAAAATGGCTATCTCAGGGTTGGGCTATCTCAGGGGATTTTACATATTTAGGATATTTGGAACATTTTAAGAAGATTTGTAATATATCTTCTTTTCCTAAAATTTCATCTTCATGGACTTTTTTGCTGTTAAAGTTGGCGATTTTGACGATGGCCGTGAAAAAATTTTACTGGGTTCTAGTCGCCGGAAGTGACGTAGAAGCAGGGAGATCAGAGGTGGTTGGACAAGTACCACGTGAATATCTCGACCAATGAAATGGCTTATTTTCTCATCGTTTGATCGGCTGAAAATTTTGCATTGGACTTAGAATACCGAATATTACGCTATTGTCATTCATTTTTTTCTTTAAAAAAGCAGCGAGATCGTTTGATATATTGTTGGACTATCCATATCTGCAGGATTTTGCAAGGTAAATGTATTTTTCTACTTTATTTTGATGGTTTATGTAGGTCGTGTCGCGCTAAGCGAATACCCCACTTCCGGTTTTTCAACAATCTTCAAAGCAAAAAATCTCGAATTCCCATGGTTCGAATTCTCTAATTTTCGCGTAATAAGTTGAAGAAATGTCTAATCTTGGATGCTATGCAGGCGATCCCCAGCGATCCCCTCACCGTTTTCGAGATATTCGCCGTTGAACCGATCATGGTATTTCGGCTTTCGCTAAGATGGCGCTTAATGAATTTAAGAGAGCCTTTCGCCACTAAAGTTTGTTTTCTCAAGAATTTTGGATGTTTCCTAATATTTAGAGCATTATTCCTTTGAGTAAGTGTAGAATGAGTGGTGGACAATTATTAAAGAATAAAATTTGATATTTGTCTGTTTTTATGGTCCAAAACGCTGTATAAAAACACCATCATTCTGAAAAAATTGTATACATATCACTATAGGCCTACATACATTTGTAATTATTACAGAATGTACTGAACTTTCTTAAAGATCTGCTATATCTGTATACAGAACTGATACGTATAGCTATTTTTCATTTATTAAATAACATTGTGTTCCATGACAGCAGTATTATTAAAAATGTATGTGTGGATTATTTGTAGTTTATTGTTAGTCATTGTTGTTGTGAATATAAATATATTGTAGTTGTAGTATTTTTTGCTTAGTATTGCTAATTTGTTATAATTTGTTGTTCGTATTATTTTTCAGTATGCAAATATATATTATTCCTTTTGCCAGTGGTCCCATTTCAACTGAGTCAGTGATATGAGAAGCAATCTGATGGGTGGGGAAGTGTACACTTTCAAAAGTCCCTTGAGGCACATGTCTTCTGATGAAGAGCTTTTTTGTTGCAAAAGGGGTTCTAACCAAGTGGGGTGGGGTGGGGGGGTTGGCATGTGCCCCTGTGTCCACCCATGAAGTGAACACAATAGTTAGGCATTTGCTGTACACTACAGTCGACTCTTAAGACATGAAAGGGTTAATAATTCCATCTCACATCCCATTTTTTACAGGAAGTGAAGATATACAGTACAGATGTCAGTGTTGGAATAATTTACTTTGGTGGTGTTCAGAGTGCCCAGGCACGAGCACCAATCTGAACAGGATTTTTACAATGATAAATTGATATCGATGGATTCTCTTTTACTAAATAACATTAAAATAATATGTAGTTTGAAGTTTTGCATATGTTGTCATGTTATATAATTACATAAGGCAATGCATAATAATTGTGGACATAACTAATAAAATTTTACAGAAGTATTATCTCGCATATTATTGATACAATCCAAATGCTGGGTCTCAAAGCCTAATTAAATGCCTGGATATTATTCATCCCTTTGCCTTTGAGTGCTATTGCATGTACATACTAATAAACAGTGAACTATGTCTCTAAAATAGACACCCTTGGACTGGACTTTGTCTGTCTTATAATAGTTCATTCACATGTCTACCTTAATACAGTAATTTTTCTGATGCCCTCTCTAAATGTGCCAAAGTTGACGTTTTCTTAGCAGATGGGGGTGGGGGTGGGGTGCATCACTGAAAAATGTTTGACCAATGTTAAAATGTTGACAATGCCCCTGATTGAATACCTGTATCAGTACGGTAGTGCTTTAGAAGTAACCAAGATCAATATTGAGATAAAATATTTTAATTTTATTCAAGTTCCTTATTTCCATATACATATTGAGGATACATATAGAAAATACACTTTATTTGATAAAATAGAAATATTTGACCAGTTATATACCAAATTTATCAATAGATTTTGGAGGAAATCCAATAAATTATCTCGATTTTGAATTCACCTTAATACAAAGAAAAATACAAGATTGTTATTGAATAATAAATTTTAAGCTAGCTTTATTCACAATTTTATAAAATTTGGGATACAAGTACAGTAAATATAAAGGAAGCAAGAGTGTTTTATTAAAAAATTGAACATCCTTCCCCCCCCCCCCCCGGATGATAGTTGAATCTGGTTGAACCAGATAATTGCTACAACAATTAGAAGTTTACAGTAATATTGCAGAATGCAAAACATTAAACCACGGAAAATGCATCCATCATAAGGTTAGAATGGGAAGAATTCGAGAGGGAAATCATTAATCACTAACAACAAATAATGTTGATTTCTCACCTCAAGTTTTTCTCAGCTCCAGTGAGTCGGTATTAACAAATCACACGTTGCACAGCACAACCAAATCCTTCTTTGTTGTAAATATCTAATTTGTTTCTGATTTGTTCCATTATTTGTAACATAAAATGCGTCGAATTCAGTGGTCGAATCCGAATGAACTTGAGCTATCTTGGATGCTCATCCGCCATAACGCCATTCTCACGAATATACGCCAAATAAAGCACAATCTGATCATATTAATAGTCTATGATAAGTGATAACCACGAATTGTTTTCGTATTTTGCTCACCATCAGATTTATCAATTCTGGATCAACTGTGACGAGTTTTCAAACGTTTTTGCGCATCTAGTTCACCGAGCCGAGTTCATTCCTCGTCTGAGGTCAGAAGTAGAGTGAGACGCCCACGCAAAAATGAAAGCCAGCTGACCATGATGCTTTGCGCGGCTTGTCCAACCTCCTCTGCAGGGAGATCTTCTCAGACAGTAACAGTGTTTACATCGGGAGTTTACGGGTCACCTTGGATTTTCTTGGTTTTATTCAGGTTATTTTGTCGGAAATTCTTTTAAAAATTATGCCAAACAGGTGCGTAGTGTTTTTACTCTCGAATGAACCCAGTTGATACGCTAGAATAGCGCTGTACGCTATTTCTTTTTTTGCGACAATAACGATGTACTATCTCGACTCACGGTAGGCGAAGAAGACAAGGATAGCTTAGTTTGAAAAGAACGCTGATTTCGTCAAAGATAAAGGCGTGAAATGAACGCCGACATCTACTTCTGTAACCTGTTCGCGGTTCGAAGTAGTTTCAACGGGAATATTTGGCACTAAGGCGATTCACAACAGTTCATCACGAGGAAAACCCGTCGGTGTGGCGATTACAAAACATCAATCTCATATTTCTTTTTATCGAACTATTGTTTGCGTTCGATCTTCTCAACTTCGATCAAGAATACATTGAAATATACTTGACTTGGTGATGTCGTCTACCTCTGGTTCTAATGCTGATAGCGAAAATGACTAGACTAGGATGTAAACATTATTCCGGGATTCGAGATCGAAGACGAAGTAAAACTGTCTAGGCCATTACCTGAAGACAAATCATCAGAATGCATTGTCAAGGCGTATGAAGACAAGTCGATTGGAGGTGAATTTAGGATCGCAAATTTAATTAGAAAATGCGACTTGAAGAATATCTTCTACGATGGCTGTAAATTCGCTTTGCGGAGCAAAATAAGGTGAACGATTTGTAAGTTATGAAAATTTGTTTTATCAGTAAATTTGTGATTACGTTTTATCGAATGTTGTATACTGGCATGCCATATTTTCCATTTGGTACTAAGACGATTCACAGCAGTTTATCACGAGGAAAACCGTCGGTGTGTCGATTACAAAACGACAACAATATAGCGTGTTTTTTCCGGAAAGTGACAAGAGTCATCAGTCATCAGTCTCATACTTCCTTTTATCGAAGTATTGTTTTCGTTCGATCTTTGATCAAGAATATATCGAAATATACTTGACTTGGTAATGTCGTCTACCTCTGGTTCTAACACTGATAGCTAAAATGACTGGACTAGGATGTAAACAATCTGGGATACGTTATCGAGAAGTAAACTGTCTTCCAGTGTGGCCATACCTGAAGACGAATCATCTTAATGCATATGAAGACGAGTCGTTTGCCGATGAAATTTGGATCGTAAATCATAATCAGCAAATGCGACTTGAAAAAGGTCTTTAGTTACGACGGCTACAAATTCGCTTTTGAGGGGCACGATAAGGTAAATGATTGGTAAGTTTAATATTGAAAGTTGCTTTTAACAGTGAATTTATGTTTACGTTTTATCTGCAATGTTGCATATACGCATTTGCTAAAACAAAAAATTGTATGCTTGTCAAAGCCAAATGATTCGCATGTTTAATTCTATTCGATATTTCTCTAACACTGAACTGCTTGCGAATGCGAAGGAATGTCAGTGAATCAAAGCTTGAATTGAAACGATTAATAACATGCAGTGATCAAGTTCTTTACACTTGTTTGCTTGGAAAGCTGGTCACTGCATCTAGTGGGACACTTACATCGAAAAATTGACAAGTTAAAATATTAAATAAAATATCAGTACAGAAAACATGTTGGAACTGTCTGTTCAGTGATTATAGATCAATAGAATACTTGCATCCACTTTTGAAATTTGAACTTGCAGGCGACAGCAACCTTATTGCGCCCCGCAAAGCGAATTTATAGCCATCGTAGAAGATATTTTTCAAGTTGCATTTCACATTAAATTTGCGATCCTAAATTCATCTGCAATCGACTTGTCTTCATACGGCTTGACAATGCATGCATTCTGATGATTCGTCCTCAGGTAATGGCCTAGACAGTTTTACTTCGTCTTCGATCTCGATTACGTATCCCGGAATAATGTTTACATCCTACTGATCCTAGTCTAGTCATTTTGGCTATCAGCATTAGAACCAGACGTAGACGACATTACCAAATCAAGTACATTTCGACATATTCTTGATCGAAGATGAGGAGATCGAACGCAAAACAATAGTTCAATAAAAAGAAATATGAGACTGATGACATGCCCTATTGTTGTCGTTTTGTAATCGCCACACCGACGGGTTTTCCTCGTATATAATGAACTGCTGTGAATCGTCTTAGTGCCAAACATTCCCGTTGAAACTAATTCGAACCACGAACAGGTTACAGAAGTAGATGTTGGGGTTCATTTCACACCTTTATCTTTGACGAAATCGGCGTTCTTTTCACACTAAGCTAAGTACATCGTTATTGTCGCAAAAAAAGAAATAGCGTACAGCGCTATTCTAGCGTATCAACTGGGTTCATTCGAGAGTAAACACACTACGCACCTGTTTGGCATAATTTTTAAAGGAATTTCCGACAAAATAACCTGAATAAAGCCAGGAAAATCCAAGGTGACCCGTAAACTCCCGATGTAAACACTGTTACTGTCTGAGAAGATCTCCCTGCTTCTACGTCACTTCCGGCGACTAGAACCCAGTAAAATTTTTTTCACGGCCATCGTCAAAATCGCTAACTTTCACAGAAAAGAAGTCCATGAAGATGAAATTTTAGGAAAAGAAGATATATTACAAATTTTTTTAAAATGTTCCAAATATCCCAAATATGTAAAATCCCCAACCCTGAGATGCACTTTAAAAAGACCACTAAAAAGCGGTTGTATTTTAATTCAAAAACGGAAATTCTGCTTTGTCGAGCACGCGTGCAAAACCAACCATGACATTGCGTGGTATGATTAAAAAATTATCACTACCAATCCACGGCATATTAATAGCGTCCACGCTTCATTAAATCGTGATGACGGCGGTACATACCTTTAGCAATTCATGTGGCCAGAAAACTTCCACCTTTTTAAAAGCTGATCCTGCTTCGCGTTCTTCTTTTTTGTGTACATATGGTCTGATTTGCTCAAGATAACTTTTCTCCTTTAGGTTTAGTTTGATAGTTTGGGGAGAACGATCGTCTTTGTAGTAAACTACCAGTTTTGGTTCAAGTGCATACTTGAGCTCGCATATGGTAGACGTAGTGCTGAGCGTTGAATAGGGAAGCAATTCCTCACCCATAAGAAGATTTAGGAAACTACTTTTTCCAGCACTAGTCTCACCTATAACAAACGAAATAATATAACTAGCTTAACATTTGGAAACAAGTTGGAATTTTTAAACGAAACAACAAACGCTCTATGCATGATCAAGTCTATAATGAGTTTGCGAGAACGACAACAAGAGCGGAAGAGAGTAATAGCAGTAGCAGTATATATAGATAAACCATTGACGCCGTGCCGTTTACAATCCAGCTAGTCCGGAAAAAATAAGTAGAAACTTTGTATCCGAATACTTTTGAATCCAAAACATATGTAGTGTGAACAGTTATTCCGATGAATCCGGATATTTTTCCGCCCGCAGTCACATGACTTTTCGGTGGAACTAACACGGCTAACATAACTGGGAATTCCAAGTGTAGTGTAAACGGCCAAATGCGAATGCTGATGTAGTGTAAACGTTTGACGATTCACTCTGTACGAATTAAGTAAACAGTTACGAACCCGGAAACTTGTGCTCTAGATATAGTAATACTTTATTTTTCAAGCACACAAGTAATTAATAAAAGTTGAATGATAGACTGAATTACATATGCACTAAAATTACAAAAATGGAAACTCTATTAAATGCATAAATAATATTAAAAAAGCTATTTACGTGTAATGACTACGGCAATTAGGTACATTGAAAGTTATATTTCTCCTTAATCGTGCCGAGTATGAGCTGGCTAGTGGAGGTAAGAGATCTGCAAGTTTGTGTTCCTTGTCTTTAAAAATGTCATTAAATAGTTTAAGTGAAAGAGCCTCACGTCTGGCATCATAAAGTGTGGAGACGCCAGTTATCTCCAGCGCCTCATTGTAATTGAGGCCTGGCGAGATTATGTTCATGGCTCGTTTCTGTATACGTTCAATGTCATCAGATAGATATTTAGGGAGGCTGCTATGAAAAAGTTGACATGCGATTCTAAAACAGATCTAATTACACTACTATATAAAAACATACTAAATCCTCTGTACTAACATCCGCTCGCTTCAACTGTTTAAGAAGGTACAGGGGGTTGGCAGCCTTATTGGTGATGGCATCTACATGATCGTTCCACTTCAAGTCGTTCCTGATTATGACCCCCAAGACTTTGGCAGAGGATACCCTCACAAACGGTAGGCCATCTAAACCAACCAATTCGTGAGATGGTGGAGTTCTCCTAAAGCAGGTAACTAGCTCTTTGCACTTTATCGGATTGAGTTGGAAATGGTTTTCTCCAGACCAGTTGGAAATATGGTTAACAGCATCTTGTAAACGGCTTTCCGCCGAGGTCGGGACCGTTTCAGAGATGGAAGTATCGTCTGCAAATTTCCACATGGAAAACGACTCATCTGGCGACTTGAGGTCATTTACCATTACTAGGAACAGTCACGGGCCTAGCCGAGTCCCTTGAGGTACCCCAGAGGGAAAATTTAAGCAACTGGAAAAACAATTACTGTTTAATTTAACCCTCTGCTGCCTGTCTCTCAGAAAGTCGGTGATCCAGTTGACAACGGTTGTTTTAACCCCAAGGCTAAGTAGCTTAGCAATCAATAAGTGGTGATCCACCAAATCGAAGGCTTTCTTATAATCAAGGAGGACAGTTTCTACCGTCGAGCAAGTGGCGTCCATAGCGCGTAGCCAGTGGTGAAACATTGATATCAGGGCAAATGTAGTTGATGAACCTGGAATGAAGCCAAATTGAGCTGGGTCAGTAGAGGATAGAATGGTTGGTTTAAGGTCTCGTTCGATGATTATGCCTTCAGCAATCTTTGACAGATTAGACGTTAGAGAAAACGTCCTGAGATCTTTGTTGAAGTCGCTGACTGTAGATGCTTTAGGTATGGGGGGGGGGGGGGGGGGGGACGTCGGGACGTCGGCAAGTTTCCAGACACGAGGGACTCTGCACTCACGGAAGGAGGTGTTCAGAATATCAGTAATCGGGGAAGCAAGGATGTCTGCATATTCTCTCAGGACCCAGTTTGGAAGATCGTCGGGACCACCAGGACGTGATTTCCTCACCGCCCTCAACTTCGCCGCGACCGTAGATTCCGTGACATTAATTGGCTTGTCATCCTCACTGGCAACGCACACATCCCCAGACAGTGGTGAGTAATCCTGCATTGCACTGACAAAGGCCTCATTGATCTTTTCACTTAGCACATCGTTCTCATAGGCTAAATCTGGGTGAAGGACGGTTTTCAGGTCACCCCCAGATACCTTAGCAGTGCCACAACGATATTCCAAAAAGTAAAAAAGTGTGCCTGTTAGTAAAAGTAAAAAAGTGTGCCTGCTAGTGTGCCTGTTGGTCAGCGGCCATCGCGTAAATCCCTTAAACTTCCCAATTATCCTTTTCGGACCTTCGCGTTCCCCAAATGCTGATGTCTCGTGTGGCATGTCGTAGCTATCGAACTTTTGGCCCACAACGTTGGTCACAATCACAGGCCAATAACGTCGCTGAATTAGGGGTTATCTAAACAACGACTATAGAAATGTAAAGAGAAGCCTTCGACGAGTATATTTTGGTACCAAACACGAGGTATAGCGAGCACTATTTCGAGTTTAACGAGCACTGAAGTAAAAACTCTCCTTTTGACAACGAAGCAATAATATGGCGGCCCTCATTTCACCAGTCTGCTTGTGGATTTCTAAAGCGAAAATGCAGAACTTTTATCATGAGTTTCAAACTCGAAGATGGTGGAAAGCATGGAGATATTACTCATCAAAGCCAAACGATCTAGGCAACTACCAAGCGTTTAAAATGGAATCATTTGAGAAATCCCACATATTCCCAGTGTAATACAAAGTAAATTATTTGTGTATTTAATCGCAAAATGCAGAGCGAGTATAGATTTTAAGAATTACTCGGAATCGCTAATATCTCATCCTTGCTTGGTGAAAGCATTAGCTTGTGTGTGGTAAAGACCAAACTGAGGCCCCGTCTACACGTATCCGGATTCGTTTGTATCCGCAAACATTTTGTTGCGGATTCAAAAGTTTACGCATCCACACGTATCCAGACTCGTTGCGTTTTCGAGCGTCCACACGTATCCGCGAAAACGATACGAATACGCTAGAATTGCTTACAGGGCATGCGCTGTCACAAATGATGAATAATTTAGAGTGGGTGTTGAGTGGGTGGATATTAAATTTCATCGATTTACGTCATCGTTTTCAAATCGTTGCGGTTACAGTGCGTCCACACGTATCCGGATTCGTTGCGTTTTCAAAAGTTTCCACTCTGGAGAGCGTTTTCAAAAGTTTGCGGTTACGGTTTGCGTTTTCGCTGGATACGTGTGGACGGTAAGCGTAACCGCAACAAAATGTTTGCGGATACAAACGAATCCGGATACGTGTGGACGGGGCCTGAGATTCAGATTGAGGATCAGGAACGATTACATATAGGCTTCGTTAGAAGAACTGTGTTGTTGGAGCACTGTATGCTGTCTCTTCTAGACATCTTTAAAGAGATTTCTGGCTGCTCTTCGTTGTCTCTTTTGCTGTAATCATCGAAGAATTTCAAGTTTCGGTGACCGGTCACCTTTACAACGGAAGAACGTACGCTTGACCTTGTTCTTTTTCACATTACTTACGACGGCCTTTCGAGCACTGTGGTTTGTCATCTTCTTTAGAATATCTTTAAGTGATGTCCCGGTGTCACAGCGAATAGTGTCTCCCCGCGCGGATACTGTCCCCCCGGAGACTATCCGCTAGCGGATAGCTGGTGTAACGTCCAAATGACGTCATGCGAACGATTGTTGACATTAATAAAAGGGAATTGGGTACAAGCCAGAGTTGTATAGGCCATATTTGAACATGGCCCCCAGTATAGTCTACCATATTTTCTATCATTCAACTGCGATAAGGATCCGTCTACTCTTGGGGAACGATGAAAGGAGTGAAAAGGCCGTTTCTTGAACTTTATTACGGCAATCGACGTGAAAGATGAGGCAAAAAGCGCGCTCTTTTACTGCACTATGTAGGAGAGGCCGGCCCTTGACATCTTTGAAACCTTACCAGACACTGACACTGGAGAAAACAAAGACTTCAAACTGGCGCTCGAAAAATTCGACGAATATTTTACACCTAAACAGAATACTGCTTTCTTGGTGTACCGTTTTGGGCGAATTAGCTGAGAAGAGCACGAAACGATCGATCAGTTCTGCACAAGATTACGCCACAAAGTAACACAGTGCAACTTCACCGACAGTTACCGCGAAATTAAACGACAAATCATACAAGGATGCAAGTCGGCGAAACTCCGCCGACACTACAACAATTTCTCGCTGAAGGCAGATGCCAGGAAATATCAGAGCTACACGCTTCAACGATCGAGAAAGAAAAAACCCCTCAACGACCCACGGTTAATATTAACCAGGTCAGACCTCACCGAGAACAGAGTCAACAAACACACAAAACTACACTAGCGAACAAAGAGGTGTGCTTTAACCCTTTCGCTGCTAGAGTTCTCCCCTTGACGAGTAAAATCATCTGGCGTTAGACAGAGTAAAATAATCTGGCGTTAGACAGAGTAAAATAATAAAAGTCGACTTTGGTCGACTTTAGCGGCGAAAGAGCTAACTGTGGTGGCGAGTTTCCAAAAACAAACACCACATAATGCGCGGTCAACGCATAGTTCATCAGAAGAAGAATACTTATTTGCTCTCACAAAAATAAACAGTAATCTCATGCCCAAAAGAACTTGAAGCGAAAGTGAGCTTGAATAGAGCTTGAACGACTCGACGGAAATAACTATAATTCACACCGCGGGGCGTGTAAACATCTTAGACGAACACACCTTTGAGACAGTCAAGAAAACCGCCAAAAACATAGAACTCATCCAAATAAACACGGAACACACAGCGAATGCCATTCGCACTAAGGACAGTCAACTAACATAAAGCCAACAAGAAATTTTTGAAGAAGCATGATAAAATATTTCATGGTCTTGGCAAACTCGCCGGATTTCAAGCGACTTTACACATCGATAACTCGGTTAAACCAGTCACGCAAAACCAAGACGGATCGGATTCCCTTCCACGTGCGAATGAAAACAGAGACAAAGTCTTTAGTAAGCTAGACATGAATCATGGTCACTTTCAACTCGAACTGAATTCAGCGGTACATCACTACTTTTTCAACACATAAACACGATACACACGACTGAACTTTGGTAGGACATCCAGTGCTGAAATATTTCAAAACGGCATTCAGCAAATTACCAAGGCATCGATGGAGCGAGAAACATCAGCGACGACATAATCATCTTTGGTGTTGATCAAGATCAATATGACCGCGCCCTGGAAGCTGTGCTACAACGACTCAGCGAGAAAAAGCTAACATTGCTTCCAAATCATCGACGGCCCTGAGTCTGACGAGGATATGGTAAAGTTCTCGTCTGTGTACAGAAGATCTCGTCTATTTCTTCTCAATTTTCTGCCAGTTTCAGTTTGTACGATGTACGATCAGGGAGTATCAGTTTTCTTGATCACTTCTGCAAGGGAAAACCAACCATTTCGACTTTGCATCCTAACTGTAGGTCCATAAGCAGGATGGTGAAGGGACTTCGTCTGTCATCATAGTATTGTTTCTTCTTTAGTTGCTTCTCCAGTACGGTTTCTTGGCGTAGCTGTCGGTTTATTACCTTAGGACATGCTCTAAAATTCATCAATGCTAGATACGGATCTTCTTCGTTCTTGGCAGCCTTTTTCAGTAGTGACTTTACTGTCTGGACTGTTCCGTTCAGCCTTACCATTCGCTTCAGGATGGTGAGGACTGGACGTTATATGGTCAAATTCCCAATTCTTTGCGAATTCTTGGTATTGCTTGCAGGCATATTGCGCAACTACTTATTGGGAAGGGTGGGTAAACCCCACGGGCCCCGAGCAAAAGGAAATAATTAGGAGTCCCGAGCATTTTGTGACGAGATCCGTTGGTTCCATAAAACCCCCCCTTTCTGATTGTTATAACTGCCCTCAAAATGCAGGAAATAGCGTTTCAGAGCATTAGAAAATCAAAAATTTCCTGGGGAAGCATTTTCCTGGACCCTTCTACTGGTTTGTCGCACCTTCAGGGCTCGCCACTTTGTCTGACAGTCTTGAGTCTTACACTGAAAATATTCTCTTGGGGGGTGGGAAGATGTTTTGACACTCATACGCAGGGGCGGCGCGACCGGGGCGTAAGGGGTATTTACCCCCAAAATTTTTTGGCAATAAGTGCCCTTATTAGCATGTGCAGTGTGCACTGACTTTTTACCGAATACGCGGAGATTGGGTAAAATGTCTGCGCGCAGGCTATGCGGAATGGAATGAGTGCAGTTATGAATCTATTCAAATAATCTGCCCACTTTAACAGATTTTGAATCAGAGTGTCAGTGATTAGATTTTGCTCAAAAGTGCCCTCAAAGTGCAGGAAATGCCATTTCAGAGACCCTAGATGCAAACATTTTCCGAGCGAGCATACCACCGACCCCCCTAGAAATGCAATCACTAAATCGGAAAGGGCCCCTGAAGTAATCAATACCACGGGCCCCCAGATGCCTAGTTGCGCCACTGTACCTGTGGAATGCCATGTCTTGTGAATATCGACTTTGCGTGCTTGATAACCGTTGCGCCTGTAGTATCTGGCAGAAGGCTTATTTCTGGATAGTTGGTGTGATAATCGACTATGAAGAGATAATCTTTGCCTTGTATTTTGAGCAGGTCTGTTCCGAATCTTGTCCAGGCTCCATTTGCTGGGGGCATTGGTTGCACTGGCTCGCGTTGGGTTTTTCTCTAGATTCAAGGCAAGTGGTGCATTTTGAGATTTCAGTGATTTCAGAGGACATGCCTGACCAATACAAGACTTGCCGAGCGCGAGCCTTACTCCTCTCTATGCCTACATGTCCTTTATCTATCCGGATCTTCATCTCCTTTCTCATTGACGATGATGCGATTGTCTCTTAGCAAGATGCCTTCTACCTCTGAGATTTCGTCTTGGTGTGTTAAATATGGATCAACTGCATCTGGTGTTGTTTTTTTGTCATCAGACCACCCTTCGTGGATGGATTTCCTTAACTTCTGAAGATTTCCCGCCATTGCAGTTTCTTTCTTGAACTTCTCTAGTTTGGCTTTAGACACTGGTGTCTAAATTTAAGCCAAACTAGAGGTAAAGCAAAACTAAACGTCCTGTTTTCCAGACGTGTCGAGGTTAAAGACCTGCAAGAGATAGAGCCTCACTATATGGTACCCAATGAAAAATAATTCGCATTGCTCTTTTTTTTTCCATTTCTAAATCGTTTGATAAATAAATTGTTAAACTATTATGAAAAGCCGGACACGCGTACTCCATGATGGCCCTAGTAAACAAGTGCTGTTAAAACTGGACAAGTTTACTAGTTTCAGCTTTGGATCTTTTCAGGTGAGTTAGGAAATACAGTCTGTTGTGCTTTCCTTATAATTTCGGAAAAATGGTCATTCCACTTGAGATCACTGGAGACGTTTAAACCTAATATTTTGGCGCAATAACTGTTTCTGGGGAATTATCATGAATTCTGATAGGATCAAAATGTGTCCTAGGTTTACTAAATCCGATACGCGGTTCTGTACATTTTCCTTATTTAATTAGAACTTGTCAGAAAATGTTTTGTTAGTCAAATCATGGACAGCATCTTGGATGGAGCTGATACCACCCTTTCCATGCATATATTTTTTTTCATTCAATTTTTCAAGTGGTTTATTATATATAAGAAAAGGAAGAAACAGAAGTGCCTACTTTAACGTACGTCATCATGCATTACTATTTTCAAAAATACGAACCTCAATATGACACTAAATAGAAATTCAAATTAAAAAATATATATTTTGGCTTCTATTATCGTTACATATAATTCATATTAGTAATACCTTATTTGGGTTTATATATAGGCACTTTAAAGGTTTGATGACCATTGTCAGAACTATGATTGTCATAATTTGTAAGAGTAAAAACAGATCAAGCGTTCTGCAGGTGTTCTTCCAGGTGCACCCAAAATATAATTAATCGACTTATTGCCGTTTTTGGTAGTTTATAGTGCGTTTCGAAGAAAAGTAAGGTTACTAGCAAGTATTTTCGACACTTCTGTATCTCTGGCTTTTATAACAAATTGCTGTCGATATGGAGTTTTTTGCTGTAAACAGTGAAAAGATGGTCGTTAAGATTAGTTATTTTAAGAAATTTGTCGAATAGTGTAATATTTAACCCGACACGTACAGTGCTACATAGCGTCAAAAACGTTGCGCTTGCATTCTTTGTTCCTATGCAGAGCCCACGTTTCTGTGTCCGTGGCGTACGGTTTCCACAAAATAAGTGACACCCAGAATATAGAGCTATACCTAAAGTTAGCCGCCCAGCGGCCTTTTCAGGGCACCGCAATTACTCCGGCTCGCTCCTGCTAGCTCATTCCATATTAAAAACGTCGCTCCGGTATTTCACTAGACAGAACTCACGCTTGGTCAATAAGTAGTAATTGTTATATGGAACAAGTTACTACCGTTGGAATCGTGTGTTTTCATTGGCCGAGACGCGTCACATGCCGGTCGATTATTTTCCGTAACGACCGCGGTCATGACGGATTTCGCCAGCCATGTTGTTTGCAACTAACCAACAAAAGAAACTCGCAAAAATTTTGTAAATTCGGCAACCTGAGGACTAAGTTATGTATACGTGGGACGATGAGCAATCTGAAAGCGAGTTTTAGGATTCCGAAAGCGATGACAAGAAGAGCAATAACATTGAAAACGATGAGTTTATGTCACACGCTCGAGGTCACACTAAACTGCCTAAAGTACGTATCATGACAAGGGTTCGGGCTACGGTCCGTACTGTCAAGACCTTGGTCTGATATTTTTCTGTAATGACCGCGCTTTCGGTTGATAAGAAGTTAATATGTGGATTATTACCGCGATGATTTAGTAATGTTTTAGGTAATGTCAATTGTCACTTCAGCGCAATTAACTTTGAAAAATAATTAACTAACAAGCATACCTGCAACCAGGATAAAATATTGTTTTGGTTCAAGTTGATCAAGGTGTCGTAACATTTTCTGTTTAACATCTTTTACCGTCCTGTCTAACACAGCCAAAGCCCTTTCGTCAAACTTTCTAATGCAAGTATTAGTTTCATCGAACAGTTTTTGCAATCCTTTTCTTTTCCTTGTATCTTCGTCTTTTGCTCTTTCAAAAACAGAAAATACCTAAAAGTGAGTTAACATTTAAGAGTACGTGTCAATTATACTAATAAGTAATAGTTAAAGCACGAGCAACAGATAAGAGATTCTTATGTGATATACGCACGCAAGCCAAACTGATGCACGAAAAAGTTAACTGTTAATGTTTGTTTAAATACAAACTGTTTTTGGTAAGAAAATGAAACGAAAATATTATGTAAATCCGGACGATTCCTTTACTGATTTATAGATAACGACTAAATATAAATTTCCTCGTGAATTGATTAATTAATTTTTAGGTTTTATTTGCCCATTGTTTATTATCTAGGCTATTACTGTACTGTTCGAAACTTAGCAAAATAATAAATAATAATAATAATAATAATAGTAATATATTAAACATAATATATAAGTCAGAGGCATTAGATCCGGAGAAGGAGGAGTTTTATAAGTTCCTGGAGTTTGAACAGGGAAATCAGATTGACAAGGGAAGGGTAATGTTAAAAATAAGAAAAGGGATGCAGAAGAGATTGGAGAGCTTGGTAGAGTTAGAGCTGTATGATAAGAATCTTCAACAGTGCAGAGTCATACCAGTCGCAGGATATGCAATGAATGTTTTCCAGTTTACGAAAAGGAACTATATGATCTTGACATAATGGTGAAGGATATCATACGCAGAAAAAGAATACTAGGCAGGCTGAAGGAAGTGACGAACGGCTCTACATGAATAAGCAGGATGGTGGGCGAGATTTAAAGAGTCTGAGACAGGTCTACAAATAGACGAAAGTGCGTGCGGCAACATACATGGCGCTAAGCCGAAGCAGCTGGATACGAACAGCACGGAAGAGATAATATAACATCGAGTTACACAAGCCTGAACAGGGAAGCAGAACAAGCATTGCAGGAAATGGAACTTGAGGTCCAGTTCAGGCAGGAGGAGATTGGGAAAGATAGAGAGAAGGTGGGGAATGATTGGTCAGGTTGTTGGAAGGGGAAGATGAAGAAGGGATATCAGGTTGAGCTAAAGGACGAGAATAAAGTGGAGGACATGAAGAACCAAGTGTTTGCAAGGCAGGAAAAAGAAAACCACATCTGGTTGAATTCAAACACTGCACCAAAGAAGACAGTAGGAATTATGACGACCGAGCGAACGACTTGCCAACGACTATATCTGTAACGCAAGCAATGTCACACATATACGGCAATAACTCTGGTTCAACCTCCACTGTAAGGATCTGAAGAATCAAGTCTCCGTTGAGCACACAAGAGGCCATTCAGATCGTCAACTCCACCAGCAGACGACTGATCCCAGCACGGATTAACGGCTGTCACAGACTAATTAACTGTTACAAGAAGAAACGACGACACAAACTTGGCAGACTCAAATAACTACTACTCCTACTGATTTACTTTCTACGATACAAAACATTGCCGACAGACGAGCTGACAAAACCGCTACAGAATACCGAACAAAGCAACAACAGAAACTTGAACGTTTGCAACGAACCAAAATACGGAAACGACCAAAACCGGACGACAACTGGGTTAAGAACATCTCTTCCCACCCTTTAGACAAAACAGAGGCACAAATACTGTGGTACGGACTCAAACACTCTGTAACACCGAGACGAATACCGACTGAGGCAATTGTATCGAGTGTCGAGGCTGCCTTAGCTCATCAGAGGAACTTGTCAGAAACAACTAAAGACGAGATCAGGAGCAGGGTAGCTTCCATTGTTCAATCTGCCTCAATACGTGAGTGTGACAACAACCTAACGAGAGACGAGCAGCGAGCACTCAAACGACTAAAACACGATAAGAACATTGTTATACTACCAGCGGACAAAGGACGGGTAACTCGCAAACTCAACAGCAAAATTTTCTCACTGAGCAAAACAAACACTATCGACCAATGGGTTCAACGCAAACTTAACAGCAAAATTTTCTCACTGAGCAAAACAAACACCATCGACCAATGGACATACTACCGGCTTAGGTGTTCGGTAGCAAGACCACCTAAACTATACGGACTCCCTAAACTTCACAAACCACAAATACCTATGCGACCTGCATAGTTTCATTTTGTGGGTCTCCCACATACGAACCTTCCAAGTACTTAACAACAATACTGCAACCACTAAAAAATACCTGATGACTATAGACTTGTGTCATTTGATGTGAAATGACTGTTTACCAGTATTTCACTTCAACTAGCACTTGACTGCACAGCAACTGCATTTAAACGATCCACTGATGAGGCACATATACATGTGGATGACATCATGGAACTTCTTACACTATGTCTAGCCTCTACCTACTTTCAATATAACGACAAACAACTACACGGTACGGCAATGTTTCCGCACCAGCCTCTGTTGTGGTTGCTGGAATCGTGATGCAATCCATAGAGGAACAGCTAGGCCCTTGCCATGCACCTATCGACAGACATTACCTTTCTGGTTTCGCTTCGTTGACAACACCATTAGTGCACTACACGAAAACGACATTGACGATTTTTACGATCACATTAACAAACAAAACTGTGACATACAATTTACGAAAGAAATCAAAGAGAATGGAGACTGACGAGACGAGCACAACTTATTTTCGACACACCTAACGCCTTACAGAACGAATATAAGTCCTACAACGTGTGTTTTACAAAAACAATTACAGCACAGACTTCAAAAACAACGAACCTAACGTAGCTGACGATGAAACAACTGTTACAGCAACGATACCTTACATCAAAGACACGTCCGAGATTATCTCGCGTATCTTACGACATTACAACATTCGCGTGGCACACAGACCAATCATAACTCTACGTAACTCTACGCAGAACTAGTTGAACACAAACCGACAACAAAGAACTAAGACGGGACTAACCACATTGCCGAACACCATGCACCGACAAACTAAACACAATATTGACTGGGACTCGACAGAGTGCGTTACTTATTGCACTAACTACCGGCAACGACTTATACTGGAAAGTTGGTAAACAAACCCAGAACAACAACCGTTAAACCGATCACAACCATTACCGGCACCTTACAGAAGACTTGCAGATACGAACAGTAGATAGAACGGTAGTTTGTTTTGCGTTTGTTTTTTTGTTTTTGTTGGGTTTTTGTGTTGGTTTTTTTTTTTTGGGGGGGGGGGGGGGGGGTGTTTTGTTTTTTGACTTTTTTCCCGCCAACATCGACAAACAAATACCGACAGCGCCACCGATTCCACGAATACCGCAATCGTGACATAGTGAAACGGACACATAAATATAGGCGAACCTGGCCAAAACCTTCACTTGACTCTCAACATGACCGCTGCTGAGGCCGTCGAAACGTCAGTCACTACCACCACAAACAGTCTTTCTCAAGACTATTCTAACCTAGACGAGCAACTTTCTCAAACATGTTATAATTATGAATATGTTGAAACAAATTGTTGAAACCCGGAAATGGCAAGCGATGCGAAGAATCGGAGATACAAATGGAAAGTGTAGGCTATATGGACAAACGGTGAAACCGTTCAACACCTGCTTGCAGAATGTGAAATGCTGTTGGGATCTGAATACATCTGCAGACAAAATAATGCACTTATGGCAGTAGGAGTCAATAGGGCAATAGAGAAAGGACTTATACCTGAAAACGCAGTATGGTGACGAGGAGAGATGGAAGAAGGAATATGTGCTTAAAGGTAATGAATTCAAACTCTGTTGGGGCTTACAGTACAAAGTGAGGAAAACGAGTACATCACGTAGAATAATAATAATAATAATAATAATAATAATAATCTTTATTAATTAATTTCTTTTCATAAAAATAATGTAATACATCTCAACTGGTAAACTAAAAACACCTAAAAAGTTCAAAAATAATTTGTCACTAATTTGGTCCCTAAAATGAGTGATGATTCAAAAAACGCCATTCACTAAATGTACGTGTCCGGTATCATTTGTCTTTTAATAACATTGTCGCTTAAAAAACCTCTGCTGTTACAGTGTTTAATTTGAACTCGTCTATATGTTCGTCTTTCGCTCGAAATGGCGATCTGGATCCTCTCGTGCACAAATTCACGAACTTCAAAATTTCGAAAGACAATCTTGTTCTGATCCAGGTAATAACGGTAGCATAGTCTTCTCCGTTTTTCATAGACAATTTCTCAGCAAGATGCTTTAGGAATTTCTGGCATTCATCCCTCATTCCTCCATTCGTTCCAAAAACCAAAGGCGTGAATGTACCCATCTCCACATCTAAAATTCTCTGTTGATACTTTCTTTTCTTCTCGGCTTCTTGTTCCTTAAAGATAACTGATGTGGCTTTGTTTTGATGACATTTGGAGTTTACATGCGATACACGAACGTCAAAAAATGATGTAACTCCTCTTGCCCAAAACTCGCCAGCTTTGATATCCAATCGCGCATCCGGGCTTCTGTTGGTGGACTGTAAACGGAATTGTTCATTGTAATAATAATAACAATAACAATAATAATAATAATAATAATAATAATAATAATAATAATAATAATAATAATAATAATAATAATAATAATAATAATAATAATAATAATTGGGCAGTGGGGTAGGACCAGCTGCGCTGCAGCCTACCACGGGAAAAGTAAGACGCTCCCGCCCTCCACGAGTCTTAGCGTAGTACCTTGGGCAAGTACTAGCAACTCGGAGCCTCCTTTGCCAAGGATTGATTGATTGATTAATTGATTGATTGATTTGATTGATTTATTATTCGCCCATGCATGTATGCATTTTAACTAATTACATGTTAATTATGTATTTGTTTGGCTAGAAGCCTACTAGAAACCTAAAAAGCTTTTTAAATAAGGCCCCTAGTGGAAGATATATTCATTAATCTATTTACATATAATCAGTTCAGAAACTTTACAAGTTTAAAGAGAATATAAAAATATAAGAATAAAGAAAGAAGAAAATTGTTATATTTACAGAGAGTAATAAGTGCAGTATAATGAAAGTATTGTTAAAGTATATAAGTAGTTCAGTATATATAAAAAGTATAAATAGACAAGCTGGTTAACAGTTGAAAGTCATTAAGCGTACAAATTATTTTTGAAGTGTTAATTGATAATTTATTTATACATAGCCATTCAGCTATTTTATTAATTTCTATTTGTATAATTTCATTAAGTTTTTAAGGCAATTGTTACTGTAAAATATATTTGTGTCATCTGCAAATAATATCATTGAAACTATTTGACTGCAGTTTTGAATGTCATTTATGTATAAAAGAAATAGGAGTGTTCCTAATATTGACCCCTGAGGAATACCACTTGTGATTATCATTTCTTTTGATTTTACTTGGTTGTATTTTACGATTTGGTTTCCATGCTCTAAGTAATTTTCAAACCACTTTTGAGGTGATCCCCTTCTGCCATAGTGATCTAGTTTTTTTAATCAGAATCTTGTGATTAATAGTGTCAAATGCTTTTGACAAATCTAGAAATATACCAATTGTGTATTCTCCTTTATCTATTGCTTTTTTTATTTTGTCTACAAGCTCAATAATGGCAAGTCAGTAGATCTGCTTTGTCTAAAACCATACTGGTGTTTTGATAAGATCTTGTTTTTTTCAATATATTTAATTAGCCTTTTGTACATAAGTTTTTCTAGTAATTTAGAGAAACAGGAAAGAACTGATATTGGTCTATAGTTTTCAAAGTAGTTTTTTTCATTTGCTTTGAAAATTGGCGTTACTAAGCCTATTTTAAGATCGTCTGGAATATTTCCATGTACAAATGTCAAATTAAATATATGTGCCAGCGGTTTAGAAAATTCCTTTCCAGTTAGTTTTATTACTTTAGCATTAATGTCATCATACCCAGGGCTCTCATTTTTTTGTATTACTTATGTCTATTTCTACTTCACTTTCAGTTATTGGATCAAGAAACATACTATCGAAATAGACCCAATCCAAAGTGTTGTACCGTGCTGATGGATGAATGGCTGTTGGGTGAAAACAGTCTCAGCCAGTAATAGCTTTATCCTCTGAGGCAGGCAACGAAGGACAGACAAGGTATCCTGACCATGACAATTAGTAACATGAAACTTGTTTGGTGAATGTATCACCTTAAAAGACTACCTCATTAGAGTGAGAATTATGTCAATTCCAAACGGAAACGTCAACGGCGATAATGGAACTGGAATATTTGAGGAAGGTGCCTCGCTCGGCAGAGAGGTGGGGAGACAGCAGTCCACTCCAGGTCGTCATCAAGCTACTACTAGAACTAGATTGAAATGGAATAAGGAAGTTAACAAGATCGTTATGAGATGTTTTTACAAGAGTGTGCCAACTAAAAGGGGATACAGGAAGAGGATGATAGGAATATGGAAAAAGATTGGAGTTTTTGAGATCTCTGAGCAGAGGTTAGCTGATCAGGCTAGAATGATCAGATTAAATTAGTGGTTATCTGAGGTGGAATTGGAGGAGATAAGGGGAGAAATAAATGAAGAGACAGCAGGTGGAGAGACTGCGGAGAGCCAACCCCGCTTTGCGGTGGATGAAGTGGGAGAACAAACTAACCCTGAAAATGTAAGTGACTGCAGAGGAGAGTTGTCTGGTAACGAAATAACTACCGAAGAAGTAATTATCAAAATGGAAAAGAAAGGCTGTAGTGCAGAGGAAATCCAGCTGGCAGTAGAAATACTCGAGAGTGCGAAGAATGAGGAAGATGTTCCACCAAATTTACGAAATGTTGACAGGAAAAGGGTGAGAGAGAAAGTGAAGGAAATAAATAGGGTACTCGCCTTCATAGAAACCAAAGATATTACACAGACTAGCAAGTTATTGTCAGCCGCAGAAAGAGTGGTTGCAAGGAGGCTGGGGATGAAACGGCGACAGAGGAGCGAAAGAACGGTTCCTTGATGGAAGAAGAGGTTAAATAGTCAGATCGCGCAACTAAGAAAAGATGTCAGCAGGTTAGAAAGGATGAAGTCTGGTGAGATGAATAATACAACAATTCAAGAGGGGTTGGAACGAAGTTATGGATTGAAGAGGAAGAGATTGTCAGTTGTATTGGAGGAGCTAAAACAGAGGGTGTTAGCGAAGAGCAAAAATATCAGGCGGTATGAAAGTAGGATAGAACAATATCGGCAAAATAGGATGTTCCAGTCAAACCAGAAACGTCTTTTTGAACAGCTTGAGAACGTAGATACAGATGACACTGTGATACCAGACGCAGAGGAAAGCAAGACATTTTTGGCCAATATTGGGGATAAGCCGATAGATTACAACAGTAATGCTGATTGGTTGAAAGAATTGGAGAGTGAAGTAAACGAGGTGGAGAAGCAGAATGACATTGAGATAACACCAGCAATGGTGACCAAGCAGCTGCGGAAGATGGCTAACTGGAAAGCTCCAGGACCTGACGGTTTGCAAGGACTCTGGTTGAAAAGTTTCACATCATGCACAGAAAGAATAGCAATGCAGTTGCAGAATTGCTTGGGTACGAACTAAGTGCCTGAATGGGTCACTAGAGGCAGGACAACACTGATCCTTAAGGATAAGGAAAAGGGGAACATTGTGTCAAACTACAGACCAATAACATGTTTGCCATTAATGTGGAAATTGTACACTGGCATAATGAGGGATGAGTTGTATAAACACCTGGGGGAGAAGAATCTGTTACCTGAAGAACAGAAAGGCTGTAGACGAAAGTCTAGGGGCACGAAAGATCAGCTGCTAATTGATAAAATGGTTATTAGAAATTGCAAAAGGAGACAAACTGGGCTCAGAATGGCGTGGGTAGACTATAAAAAGGCATTCGACATGATCCCACACTCGTGGATCATTAAATGTTTGCATATGTTTGGAGCAGCTGGAAATATGATCGCACTTCTGGAAAAAAGCATGAATCGGTGGAAAACAGAATTAACTGCGGGAGGGCAGACCCTGGGGACCGTAAATATAAAGAGAGGAATTTTTCAGGGGGATAGTCTATCTCCACTAGTATTTGTGGTGGCCCTGATCCCTATGTCTATGGTGCTAAGGAAAGTTGAGGCTGGTTACGACTTGCGGGATGGGGATGGTCTCCTAAATCACCTTTTATTTATGGATGACTTAAAATTATACGGAAAGAATGAGAAACAAGTTGACACTTTGATAAACACTGTCCGCATATTTAGTAAGTATATTGGAATGGAATTTGGGATTAGTAAGTTTGCTGAATTGATTTTGAAGAGGGGAAAGGTATCTACCTGTGAAGGCATTGTTTTGCCAGATGCCCAAGTCAGAGGACTGGAAGAAGGAGATGGGTATAAGTACCTTGGAATATTGGAGGCGGATGGTATGAAACACAGCGACATGAAGGAACTTATATCCAAGGAATATTTAAGACGGATAAGGAAGATTTTGAAATCGAAGTTGAAAAGTGGAAATGTTGCGTGTTCCATTAATTTAAGAGCCGTTTAATTGATAAGATACGGGGCAGGAATCATTAAATGGAGTAAGGAAGAGCTAAGGGTGCTGGACAGAAAGACAAGAAAGTTGCTGGCCATCTACAGATCACTCCATCCACAAGCAGATGCAGACAGACTTTATGTCAAGAGATCAGGAGGAAGAGAGTTGATAAGCGTTGAGGACTGTGTTAATGTTAATGTTAATGTTGAAGTTGGCAATTTATCAAAGTACGTGGAAGCTAGTCATGAAAGATTGCTGATGACTGTTAAGAATGAAAATATCTTGGATGAAGGAGAGGGGAAGGAAAGAGTAGGACAAAAGAGATTAAACAGTTATCGAGAAAAGGCATTGCATGGGCAGTTTGTGAGGGGTACTGAAGAAGTCAGAGGCCCAGAGTTATGGAATTGGTTAAAGAGGGGAACCCTGAAGAAGGAGACTGAAGGTCTACTAACTGCGGCACAAGACCAAGCCCTCCGAACAAACTACATAAAGAGTAAGATTGACAAACAAAATGTGTCCCCAGTGTGTCGACTGTGCGGAGAGAGGGAGGAAACTTTGAGCCACATAGTGGCCGAATGTAAGAAGCTTGCACAAAACCAGTACAAGAACTGGAGACACGATAAGGTAGCTCAAGCTATCCATTGGGACCTTTGCAAGAACTTCAGTCTTCCGTGTAGCAAAAATTGGTATGACCATGTCCCAGAGGCAGTGACAGAAAACGAGCAAGTGAAGGTTTTGTGGGATTTTAAAGTTCAGACAGATCGCCATCTTGATCATAACAGACCTGATATTGTCGTGTTCGAAAAGAAAGAGTGTCGCGATTATTGACGTAGCTTGTCCCTTCGATACACGAGTGTTAGAGAAGGAAAGGGAGAAGATTGAGCATTATCAGGAGTTAAAAATGGAAGTTCGAAAGATCTGGAAATGCAGACGCGTTTCTGTTATCCCTATTGTAATTGGAGCACTCGGGACAGTAAGCGAAAACCTGAAGTCCTCAGTTGCGAAGCTTGGAGCATCTGTAAACATTGATCTACTTCAAAAGGCTTGTTTTCTGGAAACAGCGAGGATTTTGCGTAGGATTCTAGACACCTGAGGCTAGGGGAAATAGCTTGATGCTCTAGGCTAATTACCACCTATACCAACTAATGGTGTGAAGCACAAGATAATAATAATAATAATAATAATAATAATAATAATGAAAACTTTATTGAATTTTTTTTATATACTTACAACTGCAAATCTCACTGTTAAAGGTAATTTACAATTGGCTACTTGATATACTATAATGGTTATATATTACACTACACATTTACATAAATATATGATATAAAAAGTAAGATATTAGAAGTTCATTAAATCTGGATTCGTCCAATCCTTGTTTCTAGAACAGAAAACGTAGTATGTCGTCCTTATTGCAATATTAATGATTTTCCTAATGATATATTTAACATGAGCCTTGTCTGAGTTCAAACGTTCCAACATTTCTATAAAAACCGAAGATTCTTTTTCAAAAACACCGAGTGCACTGATTGAGAGATTTACGAACTTTACCGACTGGAATTTTTTCTTTTGTTCTATGATCATCTCTTTATATTTTGAGTGTTTGCGCTGTATATTTTTTCTTAGGTTAGTCTCATATCCGACGGTTAGTTCGAGTACATACAGAAAATTGTCTTTGGTCAAAATTAGTAGATCAGGACGATAGTCATCACCAGTAATAATAGAGGGATTAGAGAATGATGGCAAGTCAGCATAAATGGTTTGAATATATTCTGATGGGAGGTTATTAGCAATAAAATTTAGGATTGAGTCGTGTCTCCAAGTAAATCGATCAAGATAGGAACTGCAGCCAGCAACAACGTGCAACAAAGATTCAGGTTTAAGGCAGAATGAGCATTCAGAAGACGACGAGAGTCCCCACTTTTGAAGATTTTTACGGGTTGGTAGCGAATTGTTTATGTAACGAATGGTGAAGTTGAAAATATTTTTGGGTAGTTTGGATTGACAGGTTGGCCAAATCGAATTTACTTGGGGTAGAGAGAATTTTGAAATGCTGGAGAAGAATGAACCTTGACATTTTAACTGATTTTCCAATTTTTCTTCTTGAATTTCACGGAATGACTTAATTACTTGTTTTGTCGATGTATATTGATCATATTGAATGTTAGTATGGTTAGACGACGTTTTCCATAGGTGGGTTATTGATTCATTAGGAGATGATTTCAAAACACTGCGGATGATTGTTTGACACTGTATGAATTTAGTTGATGGGGGGATGATATTAAGACCAAATTTGTTACTGGTTAGGTAAATGTTGCTAAGTGATCCAGAAATAGGTACCTCAAGCCATTTTCGAATATATTGTTTGAAAACTGAATCCAGGTTTTCAGAAATCCAGGTCTTTTGAATTGTTGCTATAGTGAGATGCCATGAGAGTTTTGAAAGAACGTAACGACTGTATAGGAGAATCTTGTTTTTCGGATGTAACGGCTTCAGATCTATTTCTTTCATGAGGTCAGTCAGTTGGGAGACTAATTTCGATTTATGTTCATTATTTGTCATTTCGTAATTAAAGTACCGTCCTAAATAGCAGAATGATTTTCCAATTTCAACAGCTGGAATAAGAGTTTTGTCAATAATTAACTTAGGGATGTATTGAACTGATTTGGTGAGAGCTTTTTTTATGCCAAAGGTGCTACATTTATCTATTCGAATAATCATGTCCGACCATTGACACCAAATTGTAAAACGGTTTAGTAGGTGTTGATTTTCAGATTCTTGGCCGGTGATTACAGCTGCGTCGTCGGCGAATTGGAACCAATGAACTGGGTTGAGAAGTTTATATGAAAAACCAAACTGTTGATATTTCTCAGATTTTATATGCTGGATAAAAGTATTGAAGCATAGGTTAAATAGCAATGGACTGAGGCAATCTCCCTGTAAAACTCCACGACCTACTTCTATAAATGGGGTGTTAAAATCAGATGTGATGATTGATGTTTTAAAGTTCGTGTAGAGACTTTTAATCATGAGTTGAATATGTTCAGGCATGTGATGATAGCCAAGAACAGATTGGATTAGATTATGATGTACTTCACCAAACGCGTTCTTGAGATCAAGGAGGGTTATAACGAGAGATCGCTGTCTTATTCGTGCCTGATTGATTATATAAGCCATTTGTGCTGTGTGTTCAAATGATCCCGATATATGAGGGGTGAAGCCTTTTTGAATTCCGTGTTCGGTAAAGCCATTGGCGAGTAGGTAAGAGAACATTGCATTACGGAGACTTGAAGTGAATACTTTCAGTGGTACGGATTGAAGAGTTATTGGACGGAAGTTTTCGGGAAGATTAGTATCGTTTTTCTTGTGGATTAATATGGTGCAAGCTTTCTTCCATTCATCAGGAACAGTTCCGGAAAGCCAGACGGCTTCAATTAGTTCGGTTAAATATGTTCGGAGGTATGGACAACGTTTAAAACATATAATGGAGATTTGATCAAGAGGACATGGTGAGCCAGATGTTTTCATTTTACGAATAATGTTTGTTATTTGTTGATAAGTTGGAGGTTCAAGGTTAAATTCGATAATGGGATCGGGTAACATTGGAATCCAACTTGGAATTTGAAATATTTTGTTTGGGTTGATCTTGGTCAAAACTGTCTTAAAATACTTTAAACAATCGTCCATATTGAAGGTAGGGAGAATCGATTCGTTGCAATTAATAATTTTCTTCACATATCCCCAGAAATTACGTTCAAAGTACTTGTCGTGGTTAAACGAATCGTCGGTATTATTAGGAACGTTGTCATTAGTTGGGTTAGATTTGAGCTTATTACGCACGAGACGAGAGACATATTTAATTTCGGCAAGATCAGACTTTGATGATTTAAGTAGTTTCAGTGCTTTCTTCAAGTTCTTTATGCTGTGATTCTTGTATTTATTATTGAGTAAATTATCCGACAGACATTCCACAAGGCCAAAGTTTTCAGCAAAGTAGTTGTAGATTGTGCCATTTAGTACTTTAATTGATGTATTTAAATCGTTACTTTTGATTGGTGGATTAGACATTAATGAAAATTTGAAATCTTCGTTGGCCGTTAGCCATTCTGAATTGGTTTTAGGAAGATTTATACCTTTTTTTAACTCAGGATATTCGTCATCTTGATTAGTATTGTAGATTGAGGTGCTGCCAATGTCATCTAGGTCTCCATCATAGTCGTTGCTTTCTTCCTGTTCAAATACATTCTCTAGTAGCTCGTGATTTAGCCCCAAGATGACCCGACAACTACGTTGATGCATCTTCATACCTCGAGCTCCTTTACAAACCTTTCCGCAACAACACTTGGTTCCCGACTTTTTAATAACAGCTGTAGTTGGCGAACTGATGACGGGTTCCGCATTTATTCCATGTGATGTATGATGGTTAGAATGAACATTTGAATTACGATCATTAATCTTGTCTTTACAACGCCATTGATGGCGACCAAGGGACACAAAATCTTTTCCACAAAATGAACATATAACACAGGACAAAAGTAGACAAATAAAACTTGAACGGATCATAATTAATATTAATGATCCGAAATTCGTAGATTGTAAATCAAGTAAGAATATTTCGATTAAACTTTAGACATGTGCAAAACACGTTCTGCTCTGCTCGATGTCGATAATAATAATGATAATAATAATAATAATAATAATAATAATAATAATAATAATAACAATAATAATGGAAACTTTATTGATTAAATTTAGTTCTTACATATACAATTGTAAATCTCACTTATTAAGGTAATTTACAACCGGCTACTTGAATCGAAGGTATACTGTAATATATAACTATAAAAACACATAACAAACTTATACAATACAACATTAAAAAGTTAATAAATCTGGGTTTGTCCATTCCTTATTTCGGCAACAGAATATATAATATGTAGTTCTGATGGCAATTGTCGTCATTCGTTTCACACAATAGTTTTGGTGAACTTTGTCAAAATGAAGATCATTTATTTAGCATTTTTAGAAATGTTGAACATTCTTTCGCAAAGACACCAAGAGAGCTAATTGATAAATTTACAAATTTTACGGATATAAATAATTTCCTTTGTTCTCTAATTAATTCTAAATATTTAGTTTTTTTACGTTCCACATTCTTGTGAAGATTAGATTCAAAACCAGCAGTTAGTTCAACAATGTATAAGCATCCACTAGTTGTTGTCAGGAGCAAGTCTGGACGGTATGAGTCGCCGGTTAATATGGATGGACTTTTGTATCCCGGAAGATCGACATAGAGATTTGAACCGCTGACCGTCCTTAGGTTTGACGCAAGGAAGTTCAAAATTGAATCATGTCTCCACGTAAACCTTTCGAGATACGATTGGCAACCTGCTACGACGTGGAGTTGTGTTTCTGGTCCTAGACAAAGGGAACAATCCGGTGTTGGTGATATACCCCATCTTGCAAGGTTTTGGCGTGTTGGTAGAGAGTTATTCATGTAACGTATCGTAAAATTGAAGATATTCTTATGTAGTTTAGACTGAGGCGCGCACCATACCTTCGTTAATTGAGAGAAGGAGAACTTTGTGATGTTAGTGAAAAACGAGCCTTGACAGATTAGATGGTTATGAAGTCTATCCTCGTGCTCAGAGCGAAAATCTTTAAGAACTTGCTTGGTAGAGGTATAGACGTCATACTGGATGTTTGAGCTGTTGCTGGTTGACTTCCATAGTTCATTGATCTGTTTGTTGGGAGATGTTTTAAGAGCTGTTCGAAGTACTGTTTGGCATTGGGTGAATTTGACTGATGTCGGACAAATACTAAGGCCGAATTTGTTTCGGGTTAAGAAAACGGTACTTAATGTTCCCGATATTGGTATTTCAAGCCACTTCCGAATGTAATAATAATAATAATAATAATAATAATAATAATAATAATAATAATAATAATAATAATAATAATAATAATAATAATAATAATAATAATAGTAATAATAATAATAATAATAATAATAATAATAATAATAATAATAATAGTAATAATAATAATAATAATAATATAAAAATAGAGGTAGTAAATATAAATACTAGAAGAAAGACTATGCATTTCGGCAGACCGCTCTTCAGCTGCAATGTCTCCTATAACACATAGAATTTTAAACTTGGATCTATATTTATAATGAACTAAAAGCAATGATTTCATCCGATGGGTGAGAAAAATGATCAAATTAACATATTACGTTTAAAAAGAAATTCCTTTTGTCGGCACAGATCCGGATCATTAAGTTTGATATATATTAATTACCTTCAAAGAGAAAACCGCGTGCGGCATTTTGCCAGTATGCTGAATTTAGAATCAGAATTATTTGACAACAGATTTTTAGTGTTTCCTAGTCGCCATTACTGGGTTGACCAGAGGTACATTTAACAATTATAGACCTGGAGCGAAGTGTATCCCATAAAAAATTACCACGAGGGATGAAATAACCCGAGGGCGAAGAACGAGGAAAATTTCATCCTGAGGGGGTAATTTTTTGTAGAATACCACGAGAAAAGGGTCCATAATTATACCAGAACATATAATCTTTCCAAAAAGAACTTAAATAATTTTAAAAAAGTTAGCTTAGCTGTTGTCAGCTTTTTGTTGTCTGTTTCCATTCTGTTGATATTAAGTATATTGTCTTAAAGCTTCTAGATGCGTTCTTTGTCGCTTTCTAGGTATTTTCTGAATTTTTATTTGTTTGTAACCTAACAATTTTCTTGTCAACATCTGAATGTTCAGCCGAAGCATCTTATTTTGCCATTGTTGACAGCTTCGTGAAGGGTGGGTGGCATTCACGTGGTGCACGAACTAGAATACCTCGATGTGGCGGGGTGATTAATTTCGATACTATAACCGTCGGGGATATGCGACCAATTGACAGTTGAGGTATAATATTGTCTATTAAGTTGTTGTCTTAGTGGCTTAGTTTTGTTTTGAATGGCAGTTAGGATACGTTGTTTGATCGTTGTTTGAGGCGACTTTTTTCGCGCGAAGAGACTTTTTCTTTTCTCTCATGAGCTCTGAGCTGGAACTAATCAGAAATATATTGAATTTGAACAAAAGAAAGTCGCTTCGTGCGGAAAAAATCGCCTAGTGGAAAACCGGCTTTATGACCTTATTTTTCACATGCCTCGGTTCCCTTTGTTCTTTTAGGGGAATATATTCAATAGTCCCTGGCAAAACAATAGATTAATATTCCCCACTAATATTCCCCTCTTAGGCTCTAATATTCCCCTCTAAGGCTCTAATATTCCCCTCTACCATTCCTCGCTATAATATTCTCCTCTAATCTTCCCGTCTAATATACCCCGCACCACTCCTTATCTTATATGAAATCCTGTCAACCTCGCCATGTGAAATCATATATCCCCTCGTGGCCTCAAAATAACCTATACTTAATTGGCATGACGGAGAGCTAGCTTCAGGGGCGTAGCCAGGGTCTTGGGTTTGGGGGGGGGGGGGGCGAGAACCTCGGTTTCCTATGGGGGGGTCCGGGGGCATGCCCCCGGAAAATTTTGGATTTTTAGGGTCTCGGAAACACTATTTCCTGCATTTTGAGGCAAGTATTTAAGAGTAATCTGAAAGCAATAAATTACATAATTTTGTCGAAATCAAACCAGAACATAGAATGATACATGTACGTCAGAATATCTTTAGATTTATTTATAAACAAGTTGTAAATGTAAAAACAGGTTGGAAGCATTTTGTATAGACCCTTACTATTGTAATTTATAGCATATGCATGCCTGCAATATATATAACACATCAACTATCTACTCACTTGAACTTAAAACAACTGTACCCCCCCCCCCCCCCCACCCCCTCCTACAAGTTTCTCCACGGATTTAAACTTTTCACGAGAACGTTCTTGGAGACTGTAATGTTTACTCAGAGAAGTAAGATATCTAACTAACTTTAATTAGAATAAACTCTAGGTTAAATACATTAATCAAAATCACGTGATATTCAAATCACGTCTAATAATAAATATTCATCTATCATAACATCTCCTCCTCAAGTAATAACAATATTCGTACTAACATGGTTTCAATTATATAAATTATACTATACTAATTATAAACAAAACAAGTTTTAGTCATCAAGAATATAATTCATATTTAAGATGATTTTTTCCCTTAAAGTCCATATTTAATAAAGTTCATATTTAATGGTTTTTTTTTTAAAAGTTCATATTTAAGATGTATAGTCCTTATACCAACTTGGTGGTCTGATGACTCTACCAGATCTGGTGGTAATATTATCTGCTGGTTGTCCAGAAGATACTGGAGATTGGATGATAACAGTTGGTTGTCCAGCGGATTCTACAGATTTAGTACTGACAACTGGTTGTCCAGAAGCTTCACCATACTTCATCAGATCTCTTCGGTTTCTCCGGTATACGCCACCATCACACTCCACTGTATACGATCGAGGTTGGTCGTTAGCCACCTAAACACTAGCTGGAATCCACATACCTTTCCTTTCATTCTTCAAACCAACTCGATCCCCCTCCTTGAGAGGCTCTAGCGACTTTGTATGTCGATCATAATACTTTTTCTGGTTTTCTTGTCTTTGCTGTAATCCTGACTTTATCTTGTCGGTGTTGTAAAGTGGTTGCAGTAGTTTTGATGCAGTTGGTAGGAGCGTTCTTGTTCTTCTTCCCATAAGGAGTTGTACTGGAGACTTATTAATACCATCAATCGGTGTGTTCCTCAGATCTAAAAGTGCCAAATTAGGATCACTGTTGTCTTGCAACGATTTCTTCAGTATACTCTTGGCTGTCTGGACAGTCCGCTCCGCAAGGCCATTAGACTGTGGATATCGTGGTGACGAAGTAGTGTGTTTGAATTCGAAATCCTTGGCAAATTTCTCAAACTCTGCACTTGCAAATTGAGGACCATTATCCGAAATGACCTCTTCTGGTATGCCGTACCTTGCAAAATGCGGTTTTATGTGGTTAATCGTTGAGGAAGCACTTGTACTAGTCAACTTCGATATCTCGAAAAATTTCGAGTAGTAATCCGATATTACTACATAGTTCTCCTTATCAAGCTGAAATAAATCAATCCCAACTTTTTTCCATGGACCATCTGGTACTTGATGTCCCTTCATCGGCTCCTTTTGTTGCGACTTTCGAAACGCCAGACAAATTTCACATCTTGCTACCCGTTGTGCGATCTGGTCATTCATACCAGGCCAATACAATACGTCCCGAGCTCGGCGTTTGCACTTCTCGATTCCCATATGATTTTCGTGAATTCTCTGAAGCATTTCATTTCTTAACTTTGTTGGCACAATCAATCTTTCCCCTCGTAGAAGAAGTTGATCCTGTACGTTAATTTCATCTTTGATGGACCAATATTCACGAATTGCAGGGTCGATCATCGATTTGCTTTCAGGCCATCCTTGCTTTACGGTTTCAATCAACTTCTGGAGAACGGTATCGGCGTTTACTTCCAATTTAAACTGTTCTAATTTCTGTGTAGTAATTGGCAAGTGGTGCACCGTGAACACCTGATACTCTTCTTCCATGGTTGCTGTTTCCACTCCTGGAGCTCTGCTAAGCGTATCCGCGATAAATAATGACTTTCCTGGTTTGTAACCAACGATCAACTCATATTTTTGAAGCGTTAGCATCATTCTTTGTAATCTGGGTGGTGATGCTGCCAAAAGCTTCCGAAAAAGGTGCTCGAGGGGCTTGTGATCTGTTTCAATCGATACTGCTCTTCCATAAATGTACTGATGGTATTTCTGGCAGTCAAATACTATGGCGAGTAATTCTCTTTCTATCTGGGCGTAATTTTTCTCTGAAGAATTCAGTGAACGCGACGCATATGAAACGGGTTGTCCATCCTGAAGTAGGCATGCTCCAAGTCCATAAGATGAGGAATCTACTGAAATAGTCACTGGTTTTGTGATATCATAGTATTTCAAAACTTTCTCCTCAGTTAAACTTTCTTTGACTTGGTTAAATGCTTGATCGTGATCATGGGACCAATGCCACTCGATATCCTTTTTTAGGAGCTCTCTGAGAGACTGTGTCATGTCCGATAAGCCCGGAATGAATTTTGCAAGATAATTAACCATGCCCATAAATCTTAGTAATTCTTTCTTATCTTGTGGTGTTCCGATATCTTTTATTGCTTTGATTTTCGATGGGTCTGGTTTCATGCCAGCGCTGCTCATTGTGTGCCCGATGTACGTCACCTCTGTCGTCTGAATCTTGCATTTTCCAGCATTTAATTTGAGATTTATGTCTCTAGCTCTCTGTAACACTTGTTTCAGTCTATTGTTGTGCTCTTCTTCATTTCTTCCCCAGATGAGTATATCGTCGACAATGGCTTCAGCTCCTTGTATATCTTCAAAGGCCTGAGACATTCTTCGCTGAAAAACTTCCGGTGCTGAATTTACACCAAATGGCAATCTAAAAAAACAGTACCTACCAAACGGCGTGTTAAAGGTAGTCAAAAGTGAACTCTGTTCATCTAATTTTACTTGCCAAAACCCTGATGAAGCATCTAGCGTGCTAAAAACAGTAGCCCTGTTGAGCTGTGCTGCGACTTCCTCTACTGTTTTCATGGGATAATACTCTCTCTTTATCGCTTTATTCAAATCTCTCGGGTCTAAACACACTCGGACTTTTCCATCTTTCTTCTCTGTGAGAACTATAGAACTTACCCACTCGGTCGGTTCGGTTACTTTCTTTATTGCTCCGATTGTCTCCATTCGGTCAAGTTCTGCCTTTAGCCGATCTTTTAAGGCAAACGGGACTTTCCGTGGTACATGCACAACCGGTGGAACTGAACTATCAACTTTGATGTGATAATCACCATCAAGGCATCCAAGACCTTTAAACACATCAGCATATTCATCAAGAATTTTCTCTGCCTGTGTTTGTTGTGCTCGACCCTCTTGAGATTTCGTTGTTGCTTCATTTCCATTTCTGGATGCCACCGTTGCACTTTGGCTCTGGTCTTCGGGGGGTTGTTGTTCCTCATCAGTGATCACTTCATAAATACGCTTCACTAACTCCATTTCTAAGCACGTCGATAAACCCAACACCGGAACGGCCCCTTCTTGGTCAATAACTTGAAATTCTACCAGATATAACTTCTCCTTATACGCTAGCACGAAAATACTCTTCCCGATCGTTTTCATTCCGTGTCCTGAGTATGACACAAGTTTAGTGCGAGACTTTGCGAGTTTCTCCTTTGTCAACTCCTTATAGATTTGCAATGGCATCACGTTGCATTGTGCTCCCGTATCGAGCTTCAAAGTAACCTTCTTATCATTTATCTTCACGGCCATGTTCCAGTCCTTCGAGTTGTTTTTTCCACTTGTGCCAATAGCTCCAATGAAGAATTCATCATCTGAAGAGGTGCCTTCATATACCGCGTTCACTCTTGGCTCTGAGCGGCACATTTTGGCAAAATGATTTTGTCTCTGACAGCTGAGGCAAGTCTTCCCAAATGCTGGACATTCCGAGCTTCATGTCTTCGCCCACATCTTGTGCATTCCAACCCTTTTGAGTCTTTCTCATCGCTTCCTCTTCGGTTCTGCTTGCCCATAGATCTTCTTTGATTATTTCCTCGGCCTTCGGTTCTACCAATAGCGCCTATTTGGTCTTGACCACCTTCAACAATATTCCTCAGTTGTGTTTTACTCAGCTCTGCCGTTCGACAAATGTTTATTGCCTTTTCTAATGTCAGATCATCTTCTCTAAGCAATCTGGCCTTGACTTCAGCGCTGCTGATACCACAAACTATTCGGTCTTTAATAAGTGAGTCGTGGAGAGTCCCAAACTCGCATGACGTGGCCAATTTACGTAATTCAGTCACATACGAATCAATATGCTCACCCGGTCCCTGGCTTCGTGTATTAAACACATGCCTTTCAAACGTCACGTTTTTCTTGGGCGTACAATACCGTTCAAATTTCGCGATCAACGGCTCGATTTTACCTTCTTCCGCTTCGTCTAGAACAAACGTATTAAACACTTCTACAGCATCTTCTCCGGCCACCGACAACAGGGTTGAACATTGTACCTGTTCTGATTTCTTATCTCGTCCTGTGGCATTTAGATACAAGCGAAACTGCTGTATCCATCTTCTCCAGTTTTCCGCCACGTTTCCTTCGAAGGAAAGTGCTTTGGGGGGCTTTAGGCCTTCCATCCTGACACCATGTAATGTTTACTCAGAGAAGTAAGATATCTAACTAACTTTAATTAGAATAAACTCTAGGTTAAATACATTAATCAAAATCACGTGATATTCAAATCACGTCTAATAATAAATATTCATCTATCATAACAGAGACCATTGGGGGGGGGGGGGGGGCGACCGCCCCCCCTTGCCCCCCCCCCCTTGGCTACGCCCCTGGCTAGTTTAAAACCCGATTTACCAACCACAAATTGTCGTTCAAGCACAAAAAACACCCAACAAAAACGGCAATTTCGAAGAACATCTAGAATTTAAAGGAAAACTAACACGAATACTCAATTGTATGGTCAAACTTTAAGCACGCAAAAGCATACAATAGCGGAAGCAAGACTTGTAATTTATGCAAACACAAACGTTTTTTACTAAATAAAACATTCGAACTTGCATCGAAATACAGACATGACAACAAATTTTATGTAAATCATAACCTTAAATTTTAGCTATTTATTATCCAACAACATTCATAGCTTTTAGTCTGATGATCGCTTTGAGCGTGAAACTCGCGAGTAACCGATTTTTAACTATACATATATTTGTATCATTTTTAACTCAAATATATGTCGTTTCGTCTCTGGTTTGAATACCTTTCAAGTCTCGGATTCAAAACACACATATGTTCTTAATTATAAATTCGATTGTGATTTATCGGCAGTTATTTATATTTTATATTGTAAAACTTGCAATAAAATATATGTTGGTAGTACCATCAACTCATTTCGAATGAAAAGAAAACAATAAGCTTATTAGTGCAAGCATGATTGATATGATAAATTATAAAAGATTATTTTAAAATCGTGGTTTGAGATTGAGTTACCTTGCAAGCAGAGCCTTCTTTTTCGGCTTATTTCTTCGCTGAGAGAGAGGAAGAAGACAAGGCTCTGCTAGCTCCGCTGAATTCGTGACTGCTTTCCATTGCGCATGCATGCATATCAGTTGCTTGGTCACAATCTCGAACCCAGTCCAAATTAGAGCAGACAACAAATGCAAAACAAGAACCGGTTAAACGTGTTTTAAACGGGTTCTTCGTCCTAAGCCTTGAACGAAGTCAAACACGAATACAGCAGCGCCTTCTTTCCTTCTTGACTCTCAGCGAAGAAATGGGGAAAAGAAGGCTCAGCTTGCAGAGTAAGATTGAGCAAACACCGTGCTTCCAATTACATGCATAAAATTTGATAGATATACGTGGTCGTAGTCTTCGAGCTAAGATGTTGGCCTGTCGTGGGAGGTCAATTTACACTCTGATCAGGAGATATCTTTTTGTTGGTTTTGATTGTTTTCTACTAATTATTATATAAAAGGAATAGAAAACACTTCCGAGCTCTCACTGAGTTATAGAAACACTAAGAATTTAATTTGAGAGAACTCGAAATGAATGACTCTTGGCTTTTACGTTCGTGTTAATTCCCACCATCATTTCTCGTACGTTTTTATAATTCCATAATTTCTTACTATGTTGTGGAATAACAAATAGATAGCAACACAAAGCTAAGTGTATTAATACAGACTTGGTTGTTATTACTAGATCTTGGGGGGGGGGGGGGGGGGATCTGATTGGCAAGACTGAGTGAATAGGATTCAATGGCTATTCAGTACGTCAATAGATTCCCGCAGTTCTGGTTTTACCTTAATTACATGAAATAAACGCTATAGCAACGTCGAAAAGTCAAAAATCCTTCCGTAACACAGACTAAAATTGGAAAAGCACTTGTATGACCAGTAGGAATTCATATATAACTCGCAACATTGACTAATGGAATTATTGCCATGGGTCATTTTGTCTACAGCTGCATGCTCTGTTTTTCTTCCCAATTTTCACACGCTATCCACACTCCCCGCAAAGAAACTTTTGTCACACATGTTATCATCCACTACCCACACTCCCCGCAAAGAAACTTTTGCCACACATGTTATCATCCATACACTGGTACATGTATATACATATAAACATTAAAATTTATGCTGCAAAGTATTGCGTAAACAACTGCTGTAATTATGATTCAATTATTAATCCAGAAAGACATAGAGTTTTATAACAAAGAAGTGGCAAACGATTTGTTGCACACTAAGTTAATATTTAGTGTTATTTTATATGATATTATTTATCAAATGTCAACAAATATATCTTGAACTATACACTTTATTTAAAGAATAAATTGATATGTATAGCAGCACGAATTTCACAACAATCACATGAATCTATAGCAAAGAAGATACATTACTACACATGCCAGTAGCCTGTTTGTAGCGTTTACCTATAAGGACAATTCTTGTAAAATATCTGCTGTTAAGTTCGCTTTGTTCTAAATTGGATCAACACAAAATATCTTTTGTTGTGCGGGAAAAAAACCCATTCGAATGCCTAGCACTTAAGTTTGTTGCACTATTTGATCCTATTCACAATAATTTCTATATAGCATATCATAGAAAACATACGTCGTGTTGGTATAATATGCAACTGACGAGGTATATACATTCTACGTGCTTTTGCATTTTTAAGTCACGAAATTTATGCGTTGACAGGTCAGCAAACAAATACAGCCAAGTTTGTAGCAAGGGGAATCATCAGTTTAAAAATAATATGACATGTCTAATATTTTCTAACCTTTTCCGTTGACAGCTTATTAGAGTGCGTTGGGGAAGAGCAGATACTTTGGTTCACTTTCGCTTTCATTTCTTCCAAAGTATTGAGGCCTTTTGCATCAATTCCAAGAGCTTTCATGGTAGCAACCATTTCGAAAATATCATCGATATCGTCAATGTTACGTGTTTTCTTTGACGCCATGTTGTTTTTCCTAAAGGAAAGGACAAGGCCCACAAACAACACACAACGTTTCGTGAATCTACACAACTCATAGACTGAAATTCAAGGCGTGGACGACGCTTTTCTATGTTGGCATTCTATGTGTATCTCTCCATATATGGAATCACCAATATGTAAATCCTAACACGGAGCTGTTGTAATGCTTTCTGTTCATTCAGGTTGATGTTAGGGTGCAACTTCATGGACAACAATAACTTAGCATGTACCTTAATAACTTAACAAATACCTTAATTTATCTGTGCAGTGCAGGTCGTGTTATTAGTGGTTTAATGTGAGAAGTTACCTTCGATTTTTTTTTCACTTCAGCGCCTTCTATCACTATGCCGTACCGGATTCCATGCAGACAATCACCGGCGGGAATATATTTTCGCATGAATTTTTTAGATAGTTTCTACCGCTAAATATCGTTTGTTTCAAAGACAACATATATCATGTAATCTTACATTATATCGCATTACATTACATTACATTTCATTACATTGCATTACATTACATTGCATTACATTGCATTACATTGCATTACATTGCATTACATTGCATTACATTGCATTACATTGCATTACATTGCATTACATTGCATTACATTGCATTACATTGCATTACATTGCATTACATTGCATTACATTGCATTACATTACATTACGTTACGTTACGTTGCGTAACGTTACGTTACGTTGCGTAACGTAACGTAACGTAACGTAACGTAACGTAACGTAACGTAACGTAACGTAACGTAACGTAACGTAACGTAACGTAACGTAACGTAACGTAACGTAACGTAACGTAACGTAACGTAACGTAACGTAACGTAACGTAACGTAACGTAACGTAACGTAACGTAACGTAACGTAACGTAACGTAACGTAACGTAACGTAACGTAACGTAACGTAACGTAACGTAACGTAACGTAACGTAACGTAACGTAACGTAACGTAACGTAACGTAACGTAACGTTACGTTACGTTATGTTAACAGTGCGTGACAGTTGATGATAAAATTACAGATATTTTCGTTGGCGCTGTTTTGATTGAAAAACTGCGTTACAGAAAGTAAGAATTTTACATGATCTTGCTTAAATATTGTAAGGATATCAGAATATAGACTATCCGGTGATTATGGTAAGAACACAACACGATAGACGTACTTTTCCAGATTTTCTTACGAGTGCCTCTCTTCAATAACAATGCCTTACAGTCCTCTAACAACAATATCAAATACCCCATGCATGGTTTTGGATATCTTTGTCGCGATATTCACACAGCCGCGTTAGTTTTTACCGGTCGCTAAACTTGGCCGGAAAGTGGCGAGGCATGGTTATCTGTACTTATCGTGACGTTATACAACAAGAACGCTGATTGGCGTTTTATAAGTAGGAAATTAATTACCTTTCGGCTGTGGGTATAAAAATATTTCTTGTTGCTCTAGAAACTAATAACTGTTTAATGTTGAAAATCACCTAAATTTTTAATTTCCTGAAAGTCGTAAGCGTATAAGCTATGTTGCATCAGTGAACTCGATATAAGTAAGGGGGGACCTAACCTAAAATTTGACTCAGATGGGAATTTATTCTTTTTGGAAAAATCAGACACTTCAAGCATAGAAGAAAGCCATGGCTTGTGTTTTGTAGTCAAATTTTCACTATTTTTGTGCTTGCAGTGCCTTTTAAACAACCAGTTTCAAATTATATTTAGGTTACCATGGTAACGCAAAGTAGCATTTTCAGTTTTATGCTCCTATTTTCCCTCTAAAAGCCACAGAAACAATTCGCAAAAAATCGAGGAATGTAACTGGGCCTATATAGTCATTACATGACGTACCACAGGGTCTATTTGTAAGGCCGCATTTGCTCATGGGAGAGGACGAATGACGACTTCGACAGTGAAAGAGAGACTGAGAGAGCAAGAGAGAGTTTTTAAGCGGAATTTTAGTTCAAAATGATCTGGACGAAAAACAAGTCTGTATACAGAAGGAAAAGGAAAGGAAAGCCTTTTAATGGAGTTCAAAGACATATAAAAACCCCCGAAGAAAGCACCGCCAGGGGAATCTGAAATCCCGGAGTCAATACCGAGTTCATCGTGTGATCAGCCTGAGGATCAGCCCTCGTCATGGGATTAACCGATAAGCGCGATCAGGCTCAAAATGAGGCCAAGAAGCTCTTAAAATGTTATTTTTATTATTATTTTACATCATTGGAAACTAGTTACAACTGTAAAATCCACTACATTTAAAACTATATGTCTAAAATGTAATTCTGTCCGTAGTCTTAGCTGTCCAATTTTTTTTTCTTTGCTGTTGTTAGTATCTACATCTGTAAATTATATTTAGTTATGCTTTGTATAGTTATATAGCTTTAAACATTAAGTTATATCTTGGGCCCGCTGTAATTGGCTAATCGCTGTTAAGTTGCGGATCCCCTGCCATAGTTTCTAAGTAACTTTTCTATGTTATTATCTGTACATAAACATTTTTTATCTGGCAAGCTAATAAAATAAAATAAAATAAAATAAAATAAAATAAAATAAAATAAAATAAAATAAAATAAAATAAAATAAAATAAAATAAAATAAAATAAAATAAAATAAAATAAAATAAAATAAAATAAAATAAAATAAAATAAAATAAAATAAAATAAAATAAAATAAAATAAAATAAAATAAAATAAAATAAAATAAAATAAAATAAAATAAAATAAAATAAAATAAAATAAAATAAAATAAAATAAAATAAAATAAAATAAAATAAAATAAAATAAAATAAAAATAAAATAAAATAAAATAGCTCTTCAAAGAGTTCTGGCGATGAGAAGACTGTCCAGAACGAGGGATACAGGCTTATAGACCTATAAAAGATATTGTCTTCAGCTCTGTCAGAAACCCAACGTGAGTAAACTATGAAACAAAACACTGAAAACACTGTCTACTTCTTACTCAGTTGTTTTTATATGACCATAGATATATATTGTGTTTGAAATTGTGTTCAGTTTTAAATTTTAAAAGTTTTTCGAATTTTTTCAATATTTTTTTGCTACATCTAAACGCAAGCATGTTTGTTGTTATGCTAATTCAGGAATCAAAAATTTTCGTATATCTTATTACCTGTCATTTTAATTTTATCAGTATTATCACATTCTAAGTCATTTAAATCTAAAAGAAAACTCTTCTGGGACAAATGGGCTGATGTGTGTGTGGTGCCGCACAAAAGTGCAATGAATTAGTATCAATGCACTGGTATGGGCTCGTTGTCCAAAGAACAAGCACCATGGTGCCGTCTGCACTTCTGTCTGTCATTTCCACCGACAGTAGAACTTCTTCAAGGGTGAGGGTGATGCAAAGACTCTCCATTCCACCAGGAGTCTTTACAAAGCAGGCATCAGCAAAAAAGGACAAGAGGAGAATAAGGAAAGCAGACCGACAGGCCACTGACAAAGAAAAAAATGCCCAACAAGGGATCCAGCTGATGCAAACTCATTGTGAACAGGCCCTTCGGGGGCTGAGGGAGTCACATATGAAGCAGGAGGCTTCTAACTATTTATAATTAACAGATACAATAATATTTTGGACCTATTTTAGAACATTTAGGACCTTTTTAGAACTTTCTAGCTACTTTCTTTCTAAGTCCATTTTTCTCAGATTGTGCTTACCGCAAGTTTGAGAAAGGATATCTTGAGAAGAATTTAACCAATTAACTTGAAATGTTCAGAGTTGTTGGGAATGAGCATAGAACTTTTTTGTCTTTTTTTTGTATCAAAAGATACAAAGAAAAATGGGACCAAAATTAACGGTAAAAGTTGGGCAAATTTTAAACAGGCACATAGACCAAAGTATTTAATATTTTAGTATTTAGTATTTAATTTTTCTATCTCGTTCCCATAAACAACCTTTTTGCTTTAGATTGATGTGAAAATTTTTCAATTCCATTGATTCTAGAGCAAGATATCTTTTCTCAAATACACTCTGGTTGTGTAGAGTATCATGTTACAATGTTTGATCAGTATCAGGTTACAAATTAACTTTATGTCAAAATAATGCTTGTAGTTACATTCTGTAATTTATGAGCTTTCCACTGATATATAGTTTCATATAGTTTGGATAAAAGCCCTGGATGTTACAATTGATATTTTACAAGTCACATTTTTGTGTCCGCTGACGTCACGTCAGCCGACACAGCTATCGTTTTGGTGTGGGGATGTGGCATTCTACGTCACAACTGAAGACGTTCCGGAGGACGCCGAAGGCCCGAGACCGTGATGTCACATGACACCACGCGGTCGAACTTCGAAGAGTTGTGAAAACCGAAGATTACGCTGCTGTTTCCTTTGCTTTTTTTGGCACGATAAGTATTCACTTACTTTTCTTGTTTAGCGGAACCATTCTGTTTGCTCTGACGAATATTTCCGCCAGGTCCATACGCGTAGTTTACGCGTATAACACGAATTTTCCATTGTGCCTGCCCTTACCGACATTTTGGTCAGGCGCTATTTACGTGTAAGATATCACGTACAGAGCAAGAATTCATTACAAAAGCAAAATATGAAGTTTATCAAGGTCCAAAAGGTTCTGTTCACACTAACGAACATTTGGGTCATGTTCTTGTTTGTAGATTTTACCGTGCGCATGTGGCTTGAAACTGTCAATGCCAGGTAATTTGAAAACCGTTTATTTTAGCCGAAGTATTGTAATTGTATATCGATATTATTGAATGAAACCTTTACGCCTTTGATTGAAACCTCCAAAGGATGTAAAATTTGCTTCAGAAATTCTAATAAGGATCATGGTACATTAAATCTGTTCATTAACTTTGCCGGACCATTTAAGAAACTAAAAGATAATGAAAATACAACTGCTCTTTAATGGATCTGCTGAAATACTACAATGGATACAGTACCAGTATTAAAAGCTAGCCTATATGTACATGGAAAACCCACTCACCGGAAGTATGAATAGTAGCAGAAGTAAAAAGTGCAAAAATGCAAAATCGTGATACCCAAAAATATATATAATAAAAAAATAGGCACGCCCAGGCGTGCATGTATCTACTGGGTTTAATGTCTATAGCTTCTTTGGTAAAAACAATGATGCAACTGTGTACTTGTAACAACCTTGTATTCATTGCTGAACAAGATTGAAAAAATTGATGGAATTGTACAGTTGTAACAACCTTGTATTCAGATCTAGAGCTGAACAAGATTTTTGACAAAATTGTCTATGCTCGCAGGCCATGCTGTGTTTTAACTTTGATAAACATCTCACTCAACTCAATCTCTCAGAGTAAAGCAGGAAAGAAGTTCTGGACTACATTGGCTCACGGCTAGATGCAGGCAAACAAACTGACATTATTTACCTGGACATGTCAAAGGCTTTTGACAAGGTAGATCACGCTCTTTTGCTTGCTAAATTACGCCGCTTCAATATCACAGGTAGACTTTTCGATTGGTTTAGTTCTTACCTGCACGCGTAAAAACGCACAACTTGTTCACGGTTGTCAACAGGCGTGAAATATGTTGTGCTGCTCGCCGTGAACAATGTTGTGTTGCTCGCCGTGAACAAGTTGTCAACAAGTTGTTCACTTATGGTTCGAACAACTTGTTCACGGATAAATAAACAGCCATGAACAAGTTGTTCCAACAGCACATTTTTATAGCCAACAACGTTGTTCGCACATGATACAACATGTTGTAACAGCATGACGAAATAACAACGATGAACAAAAATGTTACAACAATGGTAACATGGTTGATGTATCAACACGTTCTTCGGTTGTTACAACATGCGTGAACAACGGTTGTTGTTTCATCAAGCTGTAACAACTTGTTGGAACAATGATGAACAATGTTTTTCATTTATCAATGTTGTTCACATGTCATCAAGTTGTTACAGCATTGTTGCAAGTTGTTACAGCATTGTTCAGGCAACAATGCTGTAACAACTTGCGAGATTTTTACGCGTGAGATTTTTTCTTTTTCTTTTCCTTTTTTTTTCTTCTCACCAGTTAATCTGCATATTTATGTAAATATAATCCATTTATTATTTTCTATTTTACACGGGCCCACAGTAATTGGCGTAAGCTGTAGTGTTATCCCTGCCAGATTTGTATTTTGTATGTTTATTTACTAATGGTGAAGTATAATAAATATATAAATAAAAAGCCAGTAATGCGCAAAAGGCTAAGCACTAGCAACTGCTTTTCCAAGCCCGGACAGGTGCATGGTCACCCATTCAAATACTAACTCAATCTAAATGGGCTTTACTCCGGTCATCAGTGCTGAGAGGCCGTGCACTAATAGTTTGACTATTAAAGCTTTGATACTAAAAGCTATAGTCATAAAGTATGGTAGCAAAGCGCTTTAAGTAGGTCAATCAAATTAACATAACTATATAAGAACCCACAAAATTAGACTTAATCGACCAATACAGTACTGCATTTAAGGTGGCTCCACACAGTTTCTTGAAAAATGGGAAATACAAGTTTGAGAGTCCAAAACACGTGCATAAACAATTCCAAAAAAGAATAAAACTAAATGTTATGCATAATTAAACAGTCTGACAATCAAAAATTGTTACCAAATAAATAGCAACAGTTGTTGCTATGGCAACAATGACGTTTCAAAATGGCTGCCAATAACCATTCAAACTAATTTAATTCGAAAAAAACTTTGGTGACCCCCAATTTTTTTTTCATTAAAACTTTTCTTGAAGTATGAGTAATCAATAGGCTGATTTTAAAAAAATTCTGTAGAAGGAATACTTTTTTTATCGGAAAAATCATGTTTGTTAATTTTTAAAAAATTTCGTTCTACAGAACTTTTTTAAAATCAGCCTATTGATTACTCATACTTCCAGGAAAGTTCTGATGAAAAAAAAATTGGGGGTCACCAAAGTTTTTTTCGAATTAAATTAGTTTGAATGGTAATTGGAAGCCATTTTGAAACGTCATTGTTGCCACAGCAACAACTGTTGCTATTTATTTGGTAACAGTTTTTGATTGTCCGACTGTTTAACTATTCATAACATTTAGTTTTATTCTTTTTCCGAATTGTTTAATCACGTGTTTTGGACTCTCAAACTTGTATTTTCCATTTTTCAAGAAACTGTATCGAGCCACCTTAAATATTTTCGTTACAACAATTTGTCAAACAATAATGTAATCTAGTTAGGAGGTAAAGAAAATCGCTTGAGATAACAAGCGTCTCTAGTATTACTGCTGCAAAATTTAATAGTGAATGAAAAAGATGTCCAGCAAATTATATGTACATGTCATCAAAATTATAAGAGCAACTATACATTAATTGTTCTTCAAGACGTATGCACACATGCAATAAAAGGTACAATAAATGTTCGCACATTCATAACACAGATTTTGCATGACATTGACAACTGCAGCATACAATTTCCCCCGAACCTGGGCATAGGGCCGAAGGCCCGGAGCCCAGTGAGGGTGCTAATCTTGACACGCGTGGAGTCATTTTACACGCGTGGACAAGCGTGATATCTGAACAGATTTCTGTGATCTGAATATTTATTTATTTCTATGCATGGTATATATACGTTCACTTGTGCGGTAAGGATTGTGGGGCACTGGGAACAATAAAATTTAATCCTGAAAAAAAAACTCTTCAACAACATAACTTTGTTCTTGACAAAAAGACTTCAGAGAAACCCCGCTGCCAAACGTTTGCGCATACGTGAATTCGCTGAGTAACCATTGCAAGAGAAGTGGGAACTAGCCGTGGCAACAACAACCAGACAGTGAATTCATTTGTGTTTTAAAAAAAGGGTAAAGAAAATTACGAAGGGGTAACTTCAGAATATGTTACAATATTGACGAGGTAGCCATGTGCAAATTACCTACCTTATCTTTTTGGTAGTATGCTTATAATTTTAACTTTTGTGTCGAACTCTCGGACCAGTCCAAATATTTCAGTGTTTTCCCGCTCTTTTTCCGAGGACGAGCTCGGACGTCGAACATGCGCAAAACGTTTGGCAGCGGTATTCATCGAGACAACAATTTGAAAAAATACAAGACAAAGAATAAACCGAAAATAAACATCTTGAAACTCAAAATATGAGCTAAAATAAGACAACAAACGAAACAGCGATATTTCGACTTTAGTATTACAAAGTCATCATCCGACCAAGTGATTAGTATAAAATATCTACATTCTATATATACAAGGATGGTGAAATAGGATTAAAATAACGAGTGTCATATACATTACAACGGTCATCGGTGAGATTAGAAAATTCAAACTTGATTCAAAATTTTAAATTACAAACGGAAAATAAGCAAAGCATATACAAGTGTAGAATATAAAGATTTTAAGAACAAACCGGGACCAGTCACCAAAAATGCTACTACACAGTCCTTCCGGCAGGAATTGAACCCACGACCTTGCGATTCCAGTGCAATGCTCTGACCACTGAGCCACGGAGGGCGTTGTCGAGAGCTTGATCGAGAGTTCTGTATATATATAATAAGGTGGTAATGCCAAGGAGAGAATTGGGTATATTATAAGTAATATTGGGCATTTCACTCGATTACATAGCATGTTCTAGGAAATTTGGGTAAAGGAAAATTCGAGTGTAGAATATATACATTTTAAGACCAAACTGGGACCAGTCGCGAAAAATGCAACTACACAGGCCTTCCGGCAGGAATTGAACCCACGACCGGAAGGCCTGCGTAGTTGCATTTTTCGCGACTGGTCCCGGTTTGGTCTTAAAATGTATATATTCTACACTCGAATTTTACTTCACCCAAATTCCCTAGAACATGCTATGCAATCGAGTGAAATGCCCGATATTACATAAGTATATACAAGGTCTAGTCAGCAAGAATTAAAAATAATTAAAGGAATGCATGATATCTATTACAAGTCAAAGTGATAATTACAGTGCATACTATTTATGGCTTTTAGACCAGAATTTAACTCTAGCGAGTTGAATTTAATTAATAGAGCTTCTAAGATTAATAATATGTTCAGATAGACTTTAAGACTTAGGATTGTTAAACTAACAAAAAGCATTGGTGGTATAAATATCGAGAGCTAGTACATGAACTCCTCGCCGCTTTATTTGCATTTTTAACCCCCTCCCCCCATTTCTGGTTTTTCTTGTATTAATACACACAGAGAACACCCCAGAAAAATAATTAGCTGTACACCGAAAGTCACATGCAAAGTCAAATGACAAATTCTCATTCAAAAATAGAAAATAGTGGTCAAGAAAAGACACAGTGCCAACGTCCTAGCGTCCAAAGACAACTCTACACAACATATTATTTATACTGATTTTCATTTTCAAGATTTCTTCCGATTTAACTCAGCTAAACTTGTAAATACGAATCTCCTAGCGTTAACTTTCTTCTCCTTTTGTCACCACAAACACTGCCAATTCAAGTCTACTCTTTTCAGATTGTTTTTCTCGTTCGCGGTTTCTTACCTTTCGTTGTTAATAGATAAATATGACAAGGCATCATTCAGTTCTCTTCATGATCTAAAAAGCCTTTCGTTTTAAAATTTCTTCATCGTTCTCTCTCGAATTATTAGTAGTTTGAAATACACCAGAACAGAATTCTTCACCGGCTTTGAACAGTTTCAGGAGACATTCTTGTTCTTTCGGTTACATTTCGGTCGGCACCGTTTTCGGTCTTTATCGTAATTTTTAGAGTTTTTTCAGTGTTTTTAAGTCGTATTTATTGTTGCTTCATCTCGCTGCCACATCTCTTCCTAGCCTTCTTTCTTTGTTTCTTTGGTCTTTTTCCATAGTACTGAAGATTAATGTACATTTTAGCTGAAACCATTTTTTCTGACAATGATCGTTGAAAAATCCACCGAATTTATAAATTATAATTTGTTGACGTAAATTCAAATAATTTAAATAATTTAACAGGTTATAGTTACCAGTACCCTGCTATCAGAACTGCGCAAGTTGTGGATTTGTTAATTTATATATATATATATATATATATATATATAGTGGGAATAAAAGAGACAGAGTCAGGCAACTTCGAACTGTTCCAGTACTCAGTACTGTTTATTAAAAACGTTTCGACCTTCTGTCTTCATCAGCTTAACAGAATCAGAAATAAAAAATTGTAGAATGAACCGGCAAATCACGGGTGTTTTATACATATTCCCTGAATAAATTAATATGATAAAAAATAAAAATTAGAAATGGTAATCAAATAAAGTCTTTAGGGGCATAATTAGGCCTAATGCGTTTTTTGACGTAAACTCCTGGCTTTTGTTTAGGTTAAGTGTTCTTAATTGAGCTGCCCAATATGCCTCTCTTGTCAAGAGTTTGTTGTAAACGTGATTACTATCTTCAATCATTTCAATACAAATAACATTAAAAACCCTAAGTTCATGTGGGGTGTGGTTAAAACGAACGGCTGTTTCACATGTTCGCTTTTGTGTGGTCATGGCAGACTTGTGATTTCGAAACCTAAGCTTAAATTGTGTGGATGTGGAAGCTATATACTGCACATGACATTTGGTACACGAAAACAAGTAAATCACTTTGCTCGACGTACAGCTTATCCTCTGCTTAATCCTATATCTTTGCCCCGTGGCATAGCTTTTAAAACAATCAGATTGTATATATATATATATATATATATATATATATATATAATGTGATGCAAAAATTTCCTCATATATATATATATATATATATATATATATATATATATATATATATATATATATGAGGAAATATTTGCATAAATCACATTTCCCTTTACATTCAAAGCAACCAAGCCCCACATCCTCGTTACTTTGGGAAATATTGGGAGGCAGATCGGATTTAAATCTAGATGGCGCTAAAATGTCTTTCGGAAATTTTCTGTTGAACAGTTTCTATTAATTTTCAAAGCCACTCCGAAATGAATAGAATTCTTGACGTGGCGAGAATGAGAACTACTAGGATGCAAATACAGATGACTATTCGTAGGTTTGGAATACAAATCTGTTGAAATAAAAAAATCTTTTAAATGCAACGTGAGATCCAAAGCATGCAGTTGAGATGTGGAGTAAACTAATTCAAACTTAATGATTGGGTAGAGAGAATTCATATATATACAGTAAATCCCAAAAGCTTATCTAAAGGCGGTTTTCCACTAGGCGACATTTGTCGACCGACTCGACATTTTTCTTTTGCCTTGGCTAATTAGTTCCACTCGAGAGCTTGCGAGACAAAAGAAAATGTCGCTTCGCGCGACAGTTTTCGCCTAGTGGAAAACCGCCTTAAACCAAATGTCCAATTATATATATATATATATATACATAACTAAAGTTCACTCGGTGGTATAGAGAGCTCAATATACGCAATTCTGCGTAGGGCATATATACAATAACAGTTAAAACAGTTAAAATGAGCGATCCATCATATTAAAATAACTAAGATGTTAAAAGTATAAAAATATAAAATACAATCGGTAACTCCGGGTTCCACGCTCAAGAGGCGATCATCAGACTAAACTAAAAAGCGTCTACGGCGGTTTATAATTACTTGCATGAAATTTGTTTTCAATTCGTGTCTGCACTTGAAAATTAACTCAGATCTTTTGTTTAACAATTTATCTTTGTCTGCGTTAATAATACAGAGCGTCTCCGCGAAACATATAATCCACATTGCTTTGCTCCAGCGGTATATGCTTTCCCACGCTTCAAAATGGACCATTTGATAGAATAATCGACATTCGATCTCTTCAATTCCCAGACGTATTTTGACAATGCGGTGGAGTTTGCATGCTTTTCATGTTTGAATGATTGCTTGTGCGTGTTGTATCTCGTCTTAAATTCATGTTCAGTCATGCCTATTGTAATGTTTTGTTTCCTGGCCAGATGCTGATATTTCTGCCTTACAAACAATGCTCTTGGTCAAGCATCTACCATTTAAAGGACACTCGGGCTTTCTTCTGCATTTGCAGCTCTTTTCATAACATTCCCTGGTCACTGCTAAATATTTTTGATGACGTGAATTATAAACTAGAAATTTGGAACATTTTATTTATGAATGTAATAAACGAACATATACCATTAGTTACTCACAGGGTGAAGAATAAACGGCTCCAGGTTTGGATGAATCAAGATATTATAAATCAGATAAGAATCAGAAATAACTTCAAGACACGCGCTAAACCCCATATACTTGCAAGAATAATTTACAAAAGAATAAGTAATATGTATTTAAACAAATTGCCAATGTCAAATCGAACTACTTTAGACAAACCCAACTCGAGAAAGCAGAGGGAGAAAAGCTTCTGGGAGTAGTTATTGATGCTAACCTTTCATGGAATCAACAGATTGATCATCTTATTAAGAAACTCAACTCTAGACTGCATCTTCTAAGAAGAGTTAAACTGTATCTAACTATCTCGTGTAGAACATTATTGTATAACTCTTTAATCAAGCCCATTTTAGAATACTGTTGCATGCACAGTGTGGGAAAATTGCTCTCAAGAAAATCTAAATAGATTACTACAAATACAGAAACGTTGTGCCAGATTAATAGTTGATGCTAAGATAAGCGCTAATTCAGTCACCCTATTTAATAATTTAGGATGGTTACCAATTGATGATATAATTAACATTAAGAAACTTTGTGTAGTATATAAAATAACTTTGTCCAGAGTACTTCAAATCTTATCTTACCTATGTTAGTGCCATTCATTGATACCACACTAGATCAGCAAATAACAATAATATTATTACACCAAAATGTAATAATAATTACACATTTTTTTACTTTCATCCTGAGATACTTGAAACTATCCACTTGATTCAGCTGGCTTCCATGGATATCCTCCAGCGCAATCTGCTCACCTTCTTCCTTACTGCTAGCCATTGTCTCCATCTTCTCTACACTCACCCTCAAACCTCCTTTCTCCAAGCACTTCTGCCACTCTGCCATCCTTCGCTGCAGTTCTTCTGCCGAGTAGCTCCCATATACCTTCAGTCCCAATCATCTCACTCAGCACATCCATCACTACCACAAACAGAAATGGACTCAGTGCAGACCCTTGATGTAATCCAACTTCAATTCCAGACTCCTCTGTGTCGCCATACACTGTGCTCACCGCTGTTCTTGACCCTCTATACATATCCTTCACCACATCAATCAGTCTCTTTGGTACTCCTCTTCGCCTCAGGCACCAAAACACTACCTTTCTAGGAACCCTGTCATATGCTTTCTCAAGGTCAACAAAACCATAGTATACTTTCTAATTTCCTTCCAATGCCTGCTCCTGCAATTGCCTTACAATATAAATCGCATCACTTGTTCCTCTTCCTTTCATAAACCCGAGTTGAGTACTTCTTATCTTCATAGTTTCTCTCAAATTGTCATCCACAATCCTTTCCATCACTTTCAGTAGGTGTTCAGTCATTTTCAATCCTCTATAATTCCCACACTCTAATATATCTCCTTCGTTCTTGAACAAACTACAAATCCTACTCCTTCTCCAATCGTCTGCTATCATTCCATCCCTCTCCACTTTTTGTAAAAGCTCCATTAGCCACTCCTTGCCTTCATCGCCCAATGCGTTTATCAACTCTATTGCCACTTCAGATGGTCCAGGGGTCTTTCCGTTCTTCATCTTCTTCTGAGCTCGTTCCACTTCCTCCCTGCTGATGATATTGATAGGCCCTTCTACGCAAGGTATCTCCTCCAACTCCTCCCTGTCATCATTACCAGAAATTTGGGTCATTTGTGCCGCTACTCTCGGTCAGTGGCTATATTCGCCTAATAATATAATTATGTATTCTAGAATTTCTAATGAATGTGATTCTACTGTATTCTAGTGTTTCTCATTATTCATATCATTGAGTTCTTTAGAATTCGCCTAAATCGCGCATGTATGTATATAAAAACAACCTGTAAACGACGATAAGGACGGTGAAATGAAGCAAGTTCAAACGCTTTTGGAAGTACTGTGCTAGAGAAAAATGAGGACCTTTATGTGCTCTCGAAGTAGACTGACTCATGCCGAATGCAACGCGAGTCGGGCACTTCGCATCGCCCGTAACGTTGTTGGGCAATTTGGCCAATTTGGCCAATTTCTGGAACCTGTATGCAAAGATTACTATTTCTAACACTATGGATAGTGGCGCTTTCAGTACAAAAATAAGACGAGCTAGGGAAGTACTTTGTCGTCGAAGTAAGCAAATGTTTTTTAGTTATAACTGTTCCTTAGTCCATGCTGAAGTCAAATGGAGTCGGGCAAAGAAGAAATATGTCACTGTTGAATTATTATGTGCTCGCCTTATTATTTACTGTTGAGAATCTCCGTTATTATGGTCCTTAATACGCACGCGCGCCACCATCTTGTCCCAAATTTCTGGTAATGTTCTCCACATTCAGTAATTGCTCATAGTAGGCCTTCCATCTATCTTTAATATCTTTTTCAGCTTGTAATACCTGTCCATTTCCTCCTTTCACAACATCAATTTTTCGCAGATCTTGCCTCTTCTTCTGTCTTGCCTTCGCAATCTTGAATATCTTCTTCTCTCCTTCTCTTGTGTTCAAGCTTTCATACAATTCCCTAGTTGCCACCTCCTTTGCTTCTCTCACTGTTATCTTTGTTTCTCTGTTTATCTTTCTGTATCTTTCTCTAGCCTCATCACTATTATTAGTCTTCCATTCTTTAAATGCCAACTTCTTTCGCTGCAACACCTCTCTAATCTCCTCATTCCACCACCAGTCATTCTCTCTCCTAGGTGCTCTTCCATTAGTTCTACCAACAACCTCCTCCGTTGCTCCCACGAGTGCCCGCTTCATATTTATCCAAAACTCATTTACATTATCTCCGTCCTCGTCACTGCTCCTTCTCCTGTGTACACTTTCCCTAAACTCTTGTAATTTTTATCCTTTCAGCTCCCATAACGTTAATTTTTTACTCCTGACAAATTTTCTGTTATATCCTGTTTTCCACTTACAATCTGCCAGTAATAATCTGTGCTATGTAACACAGTGTTCACTGGGTATCACCTTACAGTTGCTGAATACTCCTCTGTCCCTGCCTCTCACCAGCATGTAGTTTATTTGGCTGACCCTTCCTCCACTCTTGTAAGTAATCAGATGTTCTTCCGACTTCTTGAAACAGGTGTTCAAAAACACTAACTCCAAGCTCTCTGCCACTTCCAGAATCCTCTCACCTTCTTCATTCCTGGCTCCAAATCATTTTCCACCATGTACACATTCATATCCTCCAGATGTTTCTCCCACTCTGCCATTCAAGTCTGCTCCCACCACCAGCGCCTCTGCCTCGGGTACCTCCCTTATCACCTCTTCCAAGTTGTTTCTGAACTCCTCTTTCTCTTCGTCTGAGCAGCCTACTTGGGGCGCATATCCACTCATCACGTTCAGTGTCCTCGTCTTCATCAGAAGTTGCATACTCATTAGTCTATCATTACCCTCATTACTTCCAATACTTTATCTCTCCAACACCCTCTCACGATTATTCCAACACCATTCCTTTTATCACAAGCTCCACTATATAAGATTTTGCAGTCTCCTCCCAGGTCTCTTGCACTTCTTCCTGCCCACCTCGTCTCTTGGACGTATAATATGTCAATACTTCCCCTTTTCATCACTTCTGCAATCTCTCTTTCTCTACCCGTCATAGATCCCACATTCCACGTACCTATCCTAACTCCACATTCCTCCACTTGCTTCTTTGGCCGTGGTCGTGGTCCCCACGGTAATAATGTATTTAACCCTCGTTAGATAAAGTATTTCTTCTTCTTCTTCTTTTCACTTGGCGTCGGCTTACCTGGCCTCGGAATTTTGTTATTATGTCTCCTTATAATACTGGTTATGCTGTCCATGCAGATGTAGCTAACTTGTACGCTTCTTCTGTTAAAAATCTTGCTTACACTGTTATTTTCAAGGAGTTAAAATAACCCCGGAGAGGGAGTAATTTTGACTACTTAGGGTGGAGTAACTTCGTTGGAGTTGTTTTAACTCCACATTCGGAGTTAAAGTAACCCCAGAGGGAGTAATTTTAACTCTCTAGAACGAATAAATTTTTTAGAGTTATTTTAACTCCAATTTCAGAGTTAAAGTAACCTCAGAAAGGAGTAATTTTAACTACCAGAACGGATTAAATTCATTGGAGTTACTTTGACTCTTTTCTCGGAGTTAAAGTAATCCAAGAATGGAGTAAGTTTAACTCTCTAGAACGGATAAATTTTTTGCAGTTATTTTAACTCCACTTTCAGAGTTAAAGTAATCCTGGAAAGGAGTAATTTTAACTACCAGAACGGATTAAATTCATTGGAGTTACTTTGACTCTTTTTTTGGAGTTAAATAAAAAAATCCTAGAATGGAGTAATTTTAACCAGTCGGGATAGAGTTATTTCATTGGAGTTCTTTTTTTTAATTCCATGTTCAGGGTTAAAATAACCCAAGAAAAAAGAGCATTAACTATGTGTTAACAAACCCAGGATGTTAACTAACCCAGGATAGAGAAACGTCATTGCATGAGTAGTTTTAACTCTATATTTGCTGTTAAATATTGTGGCATTAGCCAAAATAAAATAATGAAAGGGATCCATCAAAGCTGATCAAACCGGAATGGTTGTGGAGAACTATATGAAATTAATTAATTAAAATAAAAGACTGCAATTGGATAAACATGACTGAGGGAGTATGGGTTTAACAACATCAATATATACTTGAGAACATCTTTATATTTTATTTATCTACATCAAGGAATTGAATTTTAAACTTTAAGAAAACAACTAACATGGCATTTCCACGCGCATACATATAAATTTTTCTGTGCCTGCATGGATTCCAACTGGTTTAGTTATATTGAATGGAATGAAACAAGTGAAGTCCTTATATGACATACAATCTTCTTTGCATGTTCTGTAGATGTCACCTCATAACTCTGAAAATGTTCATTAAATTGGGTTGTGTTTTTTTCACCGGCATCTGACTTAAAGCTATGCATTTACTGTTTACATGAATAAAGTTAATAAAATGCATCATACAAATCGACACTCATGGGACAGGTTGCTTGAATCAAAACTCGATTGCTACCGAAGAAGAGTGTTACGAAATAAATAAAGTTAGTGTAGCACCAAAGGGACAAAATATCAAACGTTTGTCAAGCTTGAATATCAAGCGGATCAATTGCTTCAATACTCAAGCAATCACACAAGACTATTAATTAATGCTCGATTGAGCAGGGGTGTCTTCGCATAGGTCCGCCGCGTGATTAGCCAATTAGCAGCCTCGAATTTTTTTGATCCACTTAATTATTCAAGTTTATTCAAATTACGCTCGCTGCTTGCATTCAAGCTTTGAAAGCGTTGTCGACACGAGGAGAGTTTTTTTTTAGTTTTTTTTTATTGTTTCGCCCATATTTTACAAACAAAAAAAAAGAAATAAAGAAATTAAGTGTTCTGCAGTTTTTGGGCTAGAGGCCTATTTGAAACCTTTACAGGCTTTTTGTTAAAGACCCCTAGTTTAGTTCAGTAATTAACATAAATTGAGTCAGTTCAATATTATATAGTCATACACTGAATACTTTTACATAATGACTTTAAGAAATTTATAATTACATAATATAATATAATATAAAATAAAACAAACAAGAAGTATACAAGCAAGAGAGTAAAGAATGGTATATATCAACAACAAATTTCACCAAAGAAAGACTGTTCTTCGACTTCCTTTGCTGAATACCTCGGACAGACTAGAAACGGAACACTTTTCCAGCGAGGAAGATCGCGACAATGTCTTGTTTTACCACGAACTTCTACGGAATTCTTCCCACCGATTAGGCCATAGTCAATCGAGATATGGTCTGGAAACTAGGCAAACTTCAAAGCGCCTATAATGAGCTGTGATTTTATGTTGAACCGTACCTTACACCGTGCACATCCTTTGTTTTAGGTTTATTAATATTTAAATAGCACGGTTCAGTGATTGAACTGAAACGTTGCTATTGGACAATTCGTTCATTATACTAAAATACAATGTGTTCAGTGACCGTGCACCGTGCACAAAAATGCATAAAGGCGAACAAAAAGATAGACCAAAGACTTTAGCTGAGTTTCCAGACCATATCTCGATTGACTATGATTAGGCGAAATCTATTTGCGTTGCTGGGCTTTGGAACTCCGAAGGAATCACGCGCATAAAGGATGATTACTATATTATATTCGAATACGGGATCATAACTTCCACTTCTTGTGACAATTGTGTCAGTGGACTTGATAATGATGGAAGAGCAAGGCCGCGAGAACCTACGAATCACGAATGTCCAGTATATTATTCCGGTTGGTGTTGTGAATTGAATTGACTTGCTAATTGTTAATGACTTTAATACTTTATCTAGTTCAAGTTAATTGTTAAATTTGCTTACTAAGCCCCATTTACATTGGCCCAAATTAGCGGGATTGTGATATCGATGGAGAGCTATATTACGTCTAAGGCAAGTGCGATGACTCACGATCGCTATGCCTATAATTTGGCTCCGTGTAAATGGGGATTTACTTCAGACTTATGTTCTTACATTATGCATATTGAGTAACATAGTGTAACTGTATAAGCAGTAACAGTATAAGCAGTCTTCAGGGGCGGATCTAGCCTAAAATCTGACCGTGGCCCACAATCTAGGGGGGTCCGGGGGCATGCCCCCCGGAAAATTTTGAAAATTAGAGTCTCTGAAAACGCATTTCCTGCATTTTGAGAGAGATCTAGAGTCATATTGTAGGATCGTTTTATACATGTTTTTCACCGAGATCTTTCTATAAATTTTACTCAAATCAAAATTTTTCTTTTCTCTTTAAGTTCAAGCCAAGATCTTCTAATTATTCAATAAAATGTTTAGGAGTAATTGATCCAATATAAATCGTAATGTATGTTTAACGAGTTTTGTGTGACATATAAACTAACCAGTCAAGCAGCTGGGTATCCTTTGGCCATTATTTAGAATTCTATTGAGTATTCTGTCTATTAAATGCCAGCCAATTTTTACTTGAAACAAGAATAATCAAAGCACTGCTAGTGTAATATTAATATTAACAATTTATAGGTATCAGCTAGCATTTGTCAAACTCCAGATCATGCAGGAAATGGAGTCCCTTTACGTTGTATACTGTCTTTCGGACTCTTTCCCTCGATAAAGCGAGAATAACAACAATGGAGTTGATGAGAGCCAGAAGATGTAAACTGAGTTAGTAAATAGATTCGTAAATATCGTCGCTCTATACAGTCTGTCAAACAATTAAGAGAGTGTTAAATCCCGCCCGCGACTGACAAGTCTCCGAGTCTTGCAGATAATATTTCAAAGTTGAACCATGATAGAAATGCTGTGTATCAGTCGATGAGAATTATATTAATAAATAATGTAATGAGAGAGAGAGGTCGCGGCTCTCGGTTTGATCTCATGCTTGTTCTTCAAATTGATCAATGCTTTAAAGCTTTATATAGTCTGAGTATAAACACCACAGTCTTATTATAGTAACTAGCGTCTGACGATCAACAATTTTAGTAGAGAGGAACTCGTACTATAAATAGAGAAACCAAACTATCTGTCACAGGCACAATCATAAAGTGAATCATTGTCCCTTCATGCGCGCAACCATTCTTTAATATCATTCTGAAGAACTCCGGTGAAGACAGACTGACATGCGCTACCGACTACCGGAGCCGACGATTTGATTGCATTATTTCGCAATAAAATTGTAACAAGATACGGCAAGGGCGGCTGACCGTGGCTCCCGCCAAATTCAGCCACTCTATTCTGGCTCTCTGATTGGTTTGCACCCCTTAATAGTCCGCTGACCGTGGCTGAATTTAGCAGATCGCTCCGCTGACCGTGGCTGAATTTAGCAGAAGTGTTCTCCAATTTCTTCAGCGAATTCGTAGCACGTTCGGTAACTTTTTCGGCCACGCTCGCCACATTCTCGGACTTCTAACTACCTGAGACCGATTGCGGTGCAACTGATTGTCAAAGATGCGAAAATCCGCTGCTATTTTGACAATCGGTTTAGTATTTTTACGGTGGCTAATGTCGTTCTTACGTCAACTATCCTTTTGTCATTAATAGTTTTTTATTTTTGAAATATCAATTATATTATTTAATTTGGAATAATTAGGAAAATCTGACCGTGGTTCAAGCCACGCTCGCACCCCTCTAGATCCGCCCGTCGTGGTCTTTGACTATAGGAAGTAAGATTTTATTGACACAGTGTAGTGAAAATTAAATGTGTTCAACTGTTGTTTATCTTTGAGAAATTTGTTTACTGCATGACATTAATTATGATTTTAACCAATTTGAATTTGGTTGCAACAACCAATGTTGATTTTAACCAATTTGAAATTGGTTAAAAAACCATTTCTAACCGTTTTTTATTGGTTGTCTCAGATGCATCTACTTGACCAATATTTATTGGTCAAAATGACCTATCTTTATGGTTATTTTGACCAATCGAATACTGGTCATTTTGACCAATAAACATCGGTCAAAGTGACCATGAAATATTGTTTGTTTTAACCAAAAAAGTATTGGTTATTTCAACCAAATTATAAAATTGGTTAAAACAATCTTTTTTTACTGGTTCTCTCAGAAGCATCGTGGTGACCTTTTTTTTGGTTGTTTTAACCAGTCAGTTTTTACAGTGTGTATTCAACATGGAATAGTCATCCACTTGCAAAATTTTTTTTATTTTTCGCGAAATAATAATGTTGGACAATTCCAGCAAAGCAACAAAAAGGGTAGCGCTAAATCAATTACTGTACGAATTACAGTAACATGTATATTTATTTTGTATAGGTATGCATGTACTATTAATATTTTTTGCATGCATGTATGTGTTTTTATGTATATATATATATATATATATATATATATATATATATATATATATATATATTGTATGTAGTATTGTTCTCAGTGATTGATATCATGTACATTATTTATCTTGGTATGTTGATGAATGAATATATTGTTTTGAGTTATTTGGAAAAAATTTGTCTCTTTTCGATGTATTGCTGGCAGACGCTAGGGCTTATGCGGGTTTAGGTCACGCTTTTGTTCTTACCACCAAACCTAGCTTTGGTGTTTAAGTGGTGAAAACCAAATAATAAGCCCAATTGAACAATTGTAATGTTAAAGTTAAGTCTACTAATAATTAAATTGCCAATTACTTATCTAAACTTTTTCCAGAAATTTAATAATTCCTATATCGAGGGAAAAAATCCCAAAAAATTGGGTTAAAAAGAATCCCAAAAATTGGGTTAAAAATAACCCCAAAAATTGGGTTAAAAAGAATCCAAAAAATTGGGTTAAAAATAATCCCAAAAATTCGAGTAAAAAATACTCCATATTTGGAGTAAAATTAACCCCAAAAAGGGAGTAATAATAACCGCAAATTATTGGAGTAAAAATAACCCCCAAAAAGCGGATGGTCCTGGACCTTTTTTTTTTAACTCCAAAATTGGAGTTAAAATAACCCCCTTGAAATAACAGTGTAATTTAATCTTGCTTAATAAGCTTACAAGATGTTTAAAAAATTGTCCTTGTGATCTTTCAAGGTTACGAATGCCTGCTGTTTTGCCATTACTTCAACTCTCTCGTCGATATTCAAGGCTGTAGTGATATTTCTCAGCTCCTGGTTTATGGTGTTAATGTCCTGGTCGTCGGTTCTTTCGTAGCTTTTTGTAATATTTTCTCGTAGGCGGTAGAAGCTTCTCATAGTCTTCTTTATCAACTTTGTAGAGATTTCTTGTCTTGTCCGCGAATGCTATGACTTTGTCTGAGGTGTTAATCATTTTAATGTCTGCTTTTAACTTGTTCTGAAATTGGTCGTTGATTTTTCTAAACTGGATGCTTTCTACCATCTTGAATAGGTCGTTTTCAAATAATTTCAGCTCTTCGATTTGTGGTGGGCATTTTTTCGATGCGAAGTGGAACTTGTTTGATGTTTGGTAGTTTGTTGCCGGGTTCAAGAAGAAATGGGTTATCCAACGCATTCGTTTAATGACGCTTTCAACCTTTGTGAGTAGCTTTGCTTTATAAGCGTTTCCTGAAGGTAATGGGATGTTCTTAGTAGCATACTGACGTTGGATCTTCTGCATTTTGAACTAGTAAAACTTCGTGAACGAGAGAGCTCAACCAAACGGGAGCAATATAACTAATAGATGATAACCAATAGGTAAAGTTCACTCTATGGTAGAGAGCTCAATACGCAATTCTGCGTAGGGCATATATGCAATAACAGTTAAAACAGTTAAAATGCATGAGTGATCCATCATATTAAAATAACTAACATGTTAAAAATATAAAAATATAAAATACAGTCGGTAACTACGGGTTTCACGCTCAAGAGGCAATCATCAAACTACACTAAAAAGGCGTCTACGACGGTTTATAATTACTTGCATAAAATTTGTTTTCGTATCTGCACTTGGAAATTAAGTTAAGTTTAACAATTTATCTTTGTCTGCTTTATAATACAGAGCTTCTCCGCTAAACATAAGCCACATTGCTTTGCTCCAGCGGTATATACTTTCGCACGCTTCAAAATGGAGCATTTGATTTGCCACACACTGGCACCATGCGATATTTTGAACGATTTTAACCAGTTTGATATTGTCCGATAAAAAATCGGCTGATAAAAATTGCTCAGGAATGACACAACACACATATAACAATTTTAGTCAAAAGCCCAAAATTTAGTTGCCCGATAAAAATCGGCCGACTAAACTCGTAGCGTGTGCGCCCGGCTTAAAAGAATCGCTATGATCACGAAACACACAAACAATGTTTTGATGCTCTATTTTAGTTCCTTTCGGCCCTATTTATTTGCACAATCAAGTCAACGAGCACGTATCGGAAGAACCAAACAATTTATATAACCTGGTTTGTTTGTTGTTTTTTTATCGTAAGCCCTAAGCCTGATAAAGATCGGCCGACCAACAGCAGGGAATTTTTTCTGCGCATGGGCTTGTGGAGATTGCGAGATAGTCGCGTGAGTTGTCCACAGGACTTCAAAAACATAAACAAAGATGACGGTAAATTTTTTTCCACACCACCCTTATTTCCCCCAGAAAAAGGTGTATAGTTTGTAAAACGGCTTGTGAAAGGACACTGGAAACAGTCAGAAGCAGCCTCCCACAACGTGAAGAAATAGAAATATATTTTAGTGAATCGTACGATATTAAATTCGGTGACAACGACTTGAGTACGTTGTGGTCAACATGCCGTGGCTTCAAATGCACTCAGTTTAATTGAGCTCAAAACCCCATTTCTACAATTTTTAAAACAAAAAAAGTGTCGTTAAAATTTAAGAAAATCAACTAAAGACTGACAATCGGTAAAAATATTTTGAAGCAAAATGGCAGATTTTGCAGAAATGGACAATATTTGCATGTCGTCGCCGCAATGAAATTAGTAGCGTAGGCATGTCAAACTTTATTGTAAGATCTGAGTGAAACAAAAAAACTGATTATATATTTCTATGTACGAACGGAATTATACATAAATTTAGCACAACATTGTGGCAGTTAAGAGGTCTTGCTCGACGTAAGACAGAATCTGAGTACGTTTTAAAGACAGCATCAACTAGTAAACAAGTCGTCAGGATGAAAGGAATCGATACATAATTTACCCACTTTCCATACAATTTTCCCATTACGGAATACCTCTCAGATATCAAAAGCAGTAATGGAATAAAAGGAAACCAGCATTTAAATTTGGAGAAGAAGGCAAATTTTCAGTTTATAATCTATCAAACCTTCGCTATCAATTTGACATTATTTTGACCCCAATGAGGCTTCTTCGTACCATCACGATCGTCTTCGATATTTATACACCTTCCTGGCTAAAACGTCTTCTTTCACTTATCACAAGAACGTCAGTGTCTGCACTATTTGGACAGATTGTTAGTAAATCCCGACAGATTGTTAGTAAATCTTGAAGATATCTTGGTCGTCATACCTTCTCCACATTTTCAAAGTTTCGCCACAGACGATTACAAAACACGATGAGCCCGGGATGTTTTTTAACAGCGCAGCAAAATTCCAGGCTGTTCGCCTTTCGGCCGACCTGACCTGAATAAATGAGCCCGCGCGGGTTTGTGCCTGTGATATAATAGCCTGCGAACCCAGACGTATTTGCCTGCCCGCCCTCGTTACCTCCCGCGAAAAATAGCGTCTGCGTACCCGAGCAGAGATTTGATTTCCGTGACGTAATAGCTTTTGTCTTGTGTTATCCAATCAAATTTGAAAATATATTTAGCTACTAGAAATACATGAACGCAACACCCCTCGCCCTCGCCCCTCCTCGCCTTTATATGCATTTTTTAACCCCCCTTCTCCCTCCCCCCTCCCCTAATTTCTGTTTTTGTTGTATTAATGAACACAGATCAGAAAACATCCAGAAAATTAGCTAGCAAGGTTCATCTGTAGTCGTGTATTATTTCTATGGTATTGACACACCGAAAGGACATGCAATGTCAATATTAAAAAAACAAAACGAGATGAACCAAATGACAAATTTTCACTCAAAAATATATATAAACAGTGGCCAAGAAAAGACACAAATCACACAATATCAACGTCCTAGCGTTGAAAGACAATTCTAGACAATATATTATTTATACTAGAAGTTTTTATCAAAAGTGAAGTGCTGCGAGTTGCTACCATTTACTATTTAGTAGTAAAATACTTGTTATCGTCCGAAGCATTTTCAATTAAAGAGCTTACAGTTGATTTCACATTACTTTACCGCCGTGTGTTGCGAAGTTCGTTGGGAAGTTCCGAAGTTCGTTCGCAAGTTCGGAATTACGTTGCCAAGGTTGAAAAATTATCCAATCAGAATGAGTTTTGATCCAAAGCTCGCAATTTGATTGGATGATTTTCAACCTTGGCAACGTAATTCTGAACTTCCGAACGAACTTCGGAACTTCCCAACGAACTTCGCAACACACGGCGGTAAAGTAATGTGAAATCAACTGTAAGCATGCGACGTATTATGGGGTTATGAAATAACCAAGGTTAAAACAAAGGAGAGCGTGGCGGTTCGGGTACTGTCAACTGGCGAGGAAGAAAGCGAATCATGTTGCGGGCGGTGTGAATCTGGTCTCTAGCAATGTATGACGTGTTAAGCGCAGCGGAGTCTGTAGCCCCCCGAGGCATCATGACAATGTGTTGACAGCAAACGGAATGATCGAAGTTCGCATTTCGATAATCCTTTATTACTCAGTCGCTCATCGCATGGATGTCACGCGTATAAAATCGAGCCATTAAAGAGTGATGGCGTCAGCACTCTTGCTTGAAGTGAAGAACGGCAATCTATGCGGTTTTAGGTTGTTGATTTGCAGCAATAACGGCCGTTGCCATCTTTAATGGCTAGTACTATTTCATGATACAGCGATACAACGATACAGGAACCCGGAACCGGAACCTGGAACCGGAACCGGAACCGAATGTTAATTTATCCTAATTATTCAAATTACGCGTTACAAAGTACAAACTATTCCTCTTTTCCGGGGGGGAATATACTCCTTATGAGATACAAACTATTTCTCTTTTCGGGGGGGGGGGGGGTAGTTGTTCTGAAGAAATACCAATATACTGTTTGAGTATAATAATAAGGATATTAACCCTTTGAGAACTGAAAAGGACTTTTATCATTTTACTCTGGCTAACACGTACCAGACGACTCGTCAACGGGAAAGCTCCAGGTTTTATTAAAGGTTAAGGATAATCGCACGCAACGCCAAATTTTGACGCGTATAACTCTTTAAAGTCAGAGTCCTTTCTCTTTCACTCTTTGGTGAATAAAATCGCATGCATGACGTTAGCCAGTATAAAATACTTAAAAGGCCCACTATATATAAAAGGATAACGCGCCTTTGTCGCAGGTTTGAGAGCAAGTGCACTATGGCCAAGTGAAATATACTTCAGCATGTAGCGCTTTTACAAGTTATTATAATCATGCCGGTAATAGGATTTCCTATCGATCGCAGTCTCGACGTCTTACCGCGATTCACCTGACATTCACCAAATGCTAAGCATATGCATATGAATACAACACTTGTTCCTGTGTAAGGACTGACAAACAAAATCTGTCACTGTATACGAAGACACATGAATAGACACTGCCGCGCTGCATCAAGGCTGAGAGATTACTGCTAATATATTCAAGAAAAGAAAGTATAGAACAGAAAGTATACACCGAAAGATTATGTCGTGTGTTCAAAAACCACAGTGTTAGTAGCTACAAAACTAGCGAAACTGCGAAACAGTAACTGAAAGAATGACAATGACCTCCTCTTTTTAATATACAACGATCGAATCGTCTGTCCTGACTTAGCTATTTCCTATTTCCTTATTACGTTCAGGCCATTCTCTGCTGAAAGATTAATACCTTGTTGGCATGCGAAAGTGTGCGAGTGTTGTGTTGCAATAAAATTCTAAAGATAAAAAAATTCTTGTTGACGTACATTGACAGTTGACTAAAATGTGTTACGTGTGCAACTTCTCGGTACAAAACTGCAGAAAAAAACAGCAGAAAAGGAACAAGTGTTGTATTAATATAGATATGTTCGATAGTATTCTATAGCTTGTTATTCGCAGAGTGTCCTTCGCGCTTCATTCAATGGCGTTTTTCGTCAGGTGAACCGCGGTAAGACGTCGAGACTGCGATTGATAATTTGAGTCAAAATTTGACGTTGCGTGCGATTTTCCTTAACCCGTCAACTGGAAAGCTTCAGGCTTTATTAAAGAGTAAAATCGTCTGGGGTTAGTCAGAGTAAAATAATCAGAATAAAATAATAAAAGTCCTTTTCAGATCTCAAAGGGTTAATATCCTTATTATTACTCAAACAGCTATACTGTATTTCTTCAGAACAACTACCCCCCCCCCCCCCCCCCCCGAAAAGAAAAATAGTTTGTATCTCATAGAGTATTTAACAACTACTCCCCCGGAAAAGAGAAATAGTCTGTACCTTTATGATGCGTAATTTGAATAATTAGCATAAATTAGGATAAATTAACATTCGGTTCCGGTTCCAGGTTCCGGTTCCAGGTTCCAGGTTCCTGTATCGTTGTATCGCTGTATCATGAAATAGTACTAGCCATCTTTAATGGCTCCATTTTGTACGCGTGACGTGAGTGTTGAAATGTTAAGTGGAATCATCTGGCACAATGGTGTGGAATGTCATATGAAAATTAATGAACAAAGACTCGTGTAAATACACTGTCTGCCCCTCGAAATGTCGCTAAGCCTTTTGTGGCCTTGATATATACTTCCAGCAACAAATAGATTTGTGTACTTGTGTTTGATATAATAGTATAGTAGAAAAATACACTTCTCTTTAATAAATCAATACATTCCAGCGCCAAACAATGCCAACTTGCCAAGAAAAGTCCTAGACAACGTGGTGTAGCGTAGTGCACAATTTAATAATGCCTGCCGCTGATCGGTAGAAATTGCGTATATACCGAAGATCATCGCCCACGAAATCCTAAATCGAGTTTGTGAACGCATATAAACTCGGCCCAGACCTCGTCAAGATTAGTGAGCTGCTCGCCTTACGGCTCGCAGCAATTAATTTTCATTTTCAAGATTTCTTCTGTTTTAACTCAGCTAAACTGTTAAATACTAATCTCCTACCGTTAAACTTTCTTCTGCTTTTGTGACCACAAACACTGCCAATTCAGTCTACAGGTACTCTTTTCGGATTGTTTTTCTCGTTCGTGGTTTCTTACTTTCTTCGTTGTTGACACATAACTATGACAAGGCATCATTCAGTTCTCTTCATGATCTAAAAAGCCGTTTGTTTCAAAATTTCTTCACCGTTCCCTCTCGAGTTATGTAGAATACACCAGAGCAAAATTCTTTACCGGCTTTGAAAAGTTTCAGGACACATCCTTCTTCTTTCAGTTACATTTCGGTCGGCATCGTTTTCTGTCTTTATCGTATTAATTTTTAGGATTTTTCCAGTGCCGTTTTAAGTCGTATTTATTGTTGTCTTTTTCTCGCTGCCACACTCTTGTTAGCCTTCTTTCCTTGGTCTTTTTTCATAGTAATATTAATGTACATTTTAGCTGAAACCATTTTTTCTGGCAAAGATTTCTTTCGTCATGATCGTTGAAAAACTATTTTGTAATCCAACCGAACTTATAAATTATAATTTGCTGACGTAAATTTAAATAATTTGAATAATTTAACGGATTAGTTACCAGTACCCTGCTATTCGAACTGCGCAAGTTGTGGATTTGATAACATATATATATATATAGATATATTTATATATATATAAACATCTCGCAGAATTTCTTTCCCACTTGCGTGTAATTTCGCGTGTACTACACAGGTGTAAAATGGACTCCACGCGTGTCGAGACGCGTGTCGAGACGCGTGTCGAGACTCACGCTGAACGAAGTCAAGGAAGGAGCATAAAATATTTGCACTTTTTGACAAGTATATGTATAGTATTATATATAAACGATGAACGACACTCCACAGAAATTGTCACACCAGGCCGATACTTGTTTTCGTTGTCAAAAAACATTTCCCGCGACACGGGAGAAAATTATTTAACACTGACCAGATGTTGACCTCGACGCCGCTCAAGAAAGCTGAAACTCGTCTTCACCAGTTCGAGCAGCTTCAAAAACTCAAAAGACTAAAGTTCATCATACTATGGAATATCCGAGTAAAACAATACGGAAAGAACCTGTAAACGACTTTGCATGCGGTCCACGGAAAAGCAATTGTTCACGGCTCTTATCAGAGAATTGCCACGGTTGAAACGATGCGTCCTGGACTTCTGACTTTGGAAGTTAACGGCTTATATTGACGACGACAGCCTTCCACGCTCTGAGTAAAAACAAAGGCGGAGTTAACTAGTTTTGAATTTGAAAAGTTATGCCTAGAATTTAAAACGAGAGCCCCTCTTCTCTATGCCTTTTTGATGACTATTGCGTCTTCAAGAAAATAAACAATCCTGAGTGGCTTCCCAGTATATAGCAGTGGCTGGTTCGACAATAATCGTGATAACTGTAGTATAAAGCCTGGTTTTCACTAGAGCATAAGCACTCGCATATATATGGCCATGATAAACACTGAAAGACAATACAAAGAAAGGTAACTCCTGTGTATGCCTGTAAGGTATCTGACATTTTGCCTGGAAACGTCAAATTGTTGCAACTATAAAACGCGACAATTGTCGTTAATCCGCTGCAATGACATGTTTAATATAAAAGTTTCACAGATAAAACTATTTTTTGTTTTGTATTTTCTTGAGCTGATGCTTATGTCGTTAGTGAAACCAATGCTTAAACAACAATTATATTACTTTTAAAAAAGAGCATTTAGCACTGACAGATCGTTAAGAAAATGTGAATGACAATATTTAATATTGCTAGGCTCGGTTGAAATGAAGGACAAAGAACAACGGATATTTTTCTCAACATTTTTGTCTTAAATATAATCACAACAACATAATAAGTCATAAAACATATTGCAATCTCAAAAACAAATTTGGAATCACATTTCAGCGAGTATAATATTTGCAGAGACTTCATAGATTCGATAGTCACTTTCTTATTTGGAAACTGGCGTTGTTCACGATTTGTTGCAATTACATACCAAATAGGAAAGGAGGAAGGGAGGAAGGAAGGGAGGAAGGGAGGAAGGGAGGGAGGGAGGGAGGGATGGAGGGAGGAAGGGAGGGAGGGAAGAAGGGAGGGAGAGAGGGATGGAGGGAGGAAGGAAGGAAGGAAGGAGGGAGGGAGGGAGGGAGGGAGGGAGAGAGGGAGGGAGGGAGGGAGGGAGAGAGGGAGGGAGGGAGGGAGAGAGGGAGGGAGGGAGGTAAGCAAGCGAGCGAGGAGCGAGGGAGGTAGGGAGGGTGTTCGAAGCCGAGAACATAGAACTTCTTCGTAGCTTTCTTGGGCGGAAACGCTATTACGTACCTTCCTTTCTACGTTCCTCCCTACCTTCCTACCCTTCTTCCTTCCTCCCTTCCTTCTTACCGTCCTTCCTTCCTTCCTTCCTTCCTTCCTTCCTTCCTTCCTTCCTTCCTTCCTTCCTTCCTTCCTTCCTTCCTTCCTTCCTTCCTTCCTTCCTTCCTTCCTTCCTTCCTTCCTTCCTTCCTTCCTTCCTTCGTTCCTTCCTTCCTTCCTTCCTTCCTTCCTTCCTTCCTTCCTTCCTTCCTTCCTTCCTTCCTTCCTTCCTTCCTTCCTTCCTCCCTTCCTCCGTCCCTTCCGTTCCTCCCTCCGTCCGTCCCTCCCTCTCTACGTCCGCCCCTCCGCCCGATCCGTCCATCCGTCCCTGCCTCCGTCCGTCTTGTCCTTCGGCAGTATATCTAACCTTACTATATTTCGTCCTGTGCTCCCTCGTTCCCACTTTCTGTCCTTCGGTTCATCCCGTCTTCTCTCCAGCCGTCCTTCCGTCTCTCCCTCCATCCGTCGCTCCGTCCGTCCTGCAATATGTATTTCAGAATTTTAATCATTTTTATGTACATGCATGTATGTACTGTTGTTTTATACTATAAATACAAGCGCGCGTTGACTGCATATTTACATGCAATACTTTCTCGTGTTCATCTCAGCATCACGTAATCAAACCATACAAAGTGTTTATACTCTAATAATTCTGGAACGCGTTTCGACTTTGTCGCCTAAACGACAAGCTTTCCAAGGACGAAGAAACAGTGTCAGCGCTTGTTTGACTTCCGATTAAAGATATGATCTTTCTGAAATCTGAATGCCCTTTTAACTATTAAATGTTTGAAGTGTTTACGTGTTAGGCGCTCGGCCAAGATGTTTTAGCTATTGGTTTACACGCAGAAATCCACCGTGCTTGGCACTGTTTATGTTACATGTAGACGTATTCAATACTTTTTCAAAAAACGCGTTGAACATTGATTTATTGAGACGCATCAATGCCTATGTTACCAGAGTCTAAAACATAGACATATGAAATATAAAAAAATCATATTCTTTAACAATGCGATTAGCGTCCGCGTTTCCTGTTTTTGCCGATTTACCAACTATGATTTACCTAACCTTACCGTGTGTTCAAACATTTTAGCATAGGGTTAGAGATTTCCAGATTGGGGTTAATCGTTAGAAATTAACGATTGTTATTTCTATAGATGACACGTAAGGGTACATGTTGAAGGGTGTAGTCAAGTTATAACGTTTTTGCTCAGACACAGAGCCGTTGATAGCGGGGGGGGGGGGGGGGGGGGGGGGGGGGGGGGGGGGGGGGGGGGGGGGGGGGGGGTCAGCAGGGGCAACTGCCCCCCCCCTCCCCCGAGAAAATACAAAATATGATTTTTATAATGTCACACATCACATTTGTTCCCAGAGTCATAGAATAAAGAACTAACTATGCTCGTTTAATATCATAACTCAGACAATGAGTTTTCGCGTTGCGTTCGCGCTTTATCCCTAACTATTATTTTACATTCAAATGTTTCACTTTTCACGAAAATATTCGGAAGTTCGTTCCGAAGTTCACAAGTTCGTTGGGAAGTTCAAAGCTCATTTTACCACGAAGTTCGTAACGAACTTCTGAAGATTTTGGTGAAAAGTGACAAGTGAGTTGCAAATGACTGTAGTTCTGTAGTTTTAGACAAAATCTTTTGTAAAAATGAGAGAATGTGTCTTAAAAAGTATGTTCTAAAATGTTGCTCAAATATGATGTCAGATCGCGGGAAATGCCATTTCAGAGACTCAAATTTCAAAAATTTTCCGGAGGAGCATACCCCTGGACCTCCCTAGAAATTGACCACTCTTACTAACTGCCTCCCTGACTAAAAAATCCTGCCTACACCCCTGCTCAGACAAGAGTGTTATAAAACGGTTCGAATCAATATTTCTGAAACCTGAATAGGCTTTGAATTAATGTTTGAAGTGTTAACATGATAAGCGCTGGGCCGAGATGTTTAACTATAGCTAATTCACAAGCAGAAATTTTCAGGCTGTTCTTTGCCACAGCGTGTGGCATGTGCCATACGTATGGCATGATCACACGCTTATTGTGTTGAGTTCTAACATTACACTCGAGCGAAATTAAATAAGTAATGATATTTTTTGATGCGATTATAGGGACCGCGTTTCATGTTTTAACTAATGTTTCAAATGTACTGTTGACATGTTAGGCCCTTCGCCAAGATGTCTTAGCTATATGTCTGATTGTCTGACATGTCTGTATATATACGCAGAAAGAAATCAACTGTACTTGGTACTGCTTGAGTTACATGTTGGCGTATAAAATACTTATTCAAAAAGCGCGTTGATCATTGTTGAGACAAATCAATTCATGTGTTACCAGAGTCCATGCATGTAAAGATTAGAACGAAAGCGATATATTATCACATTCTTTTAACAATGCGATTAGCGATCGGGTTTCCTGTTTTTCCCAATTTAAGGGCTAGAATTAAGCATTATTGTTACGTTATTAAGGGCATTTAAAAATACCCCTAATAATTATTGTCGATTATTGATGATCCGTGAGAGCATATGCTGATATGTCGCAAGGTTATCAAGCATTTTCAGTATGTTTTAGTATTGTTCAATCATTATCTGTAGGCCAAATAGATACCAGTATCCGCATGTACGCATTGCGTACCTATTTTTATATAATATACTGTCGCTACGCTAGATCCCAGGAACACTCGAAGGGCCAGCACGATTCTGGGCCAGGTCGACCTCACTACCAAAATTGAGGATTATCCTTAATTGTCAACTCGCCCAGAATTAAGGATAATCCTTAATTTTAAATGAAAACTCATCCCCCATACCCCCTAACCACAACCCCCCGGTAGCCCTAAACCTAACCAAAAAACCCCGGACCCTAAACCTAGTCACAACCCTCCGAAAAAATGACCCACTTCTCAAACCCCGACCACAACACCCCTAAATTAAGGCCATGTCTTAATTCGAGCCCTATTTTACAATTGAGATATACACTTAATTTTGGTAAGAGATCGTGTTGTCTGGGCAGGACCTTTTTGCGACTGTTGCTAGGCCTTCTCGTTTCCAGCCTCTCCCCAGTTTTCCCAAGAACCCAAGCCGACTACGCGGCCAAGCTCATGGCCCACCGTACATTGGCGTGTCAACCAATAGATTGCGAGCGTTCGCCGGCGAACGCTATACACGAAAAATAACTGTGGGTGACTGCAGGCGCTCCTTTCAACTGTTTGTCCCAATCCCCAGCGCCGGCTACGCAGGCTAAAATTCTAATTAAAATTCATCAAAATTCTAATTTTGGAAACAGGTTCATTGCATGTATATATTTATTCTCTTCTGTTGTCGCATATTAAAGTTATTGATGATTTGAGAATGTTCCGCAAGGGTCAGAGCTTTCTTAAAAAGGTGATATTGTTTTCAAAGACTCACTGGAAAATAAAAGGCGTAAAATTTGGACAACACGTCGCTTCTTTAAAGCCTTTGGGTCGTTTGGGGTTTTTTATTGCCAGCTCTGGTGTCGTGTTGTTTGTGGTTCAGAATGTATTTACAACGAGTTTAATGGCCTCCGAAGAACAGAAACGAAAGAGAATCGTACTGTTAGGGACTGGCTGGGCTGCCGTTAACTTCCTTAGGAATTTGAAGCCGGGATTGTACGACATTGAAATAGTATCGCCAAGGAACTATTTTCTTATGACACCATTGTTACCCAGTGTAACAGTTGGAACGCTAGACGCTCGCAGTTTGGTTGAACCCATACGTAAAATATACAGCAAGTGGCACAAAGAGGGAATAAGATTTAACGAAGCAGATTGTGTGGATGTCGATGTGGAAAAACAACAGGTTACTTGTCAAGACATATCTGGTTAGTTTGTACTGTATGTTGCAAAGTATTTTTTTTTATTTTGTTGAATTTAATTTAATCCAATTTGAAATGAACATTATTATATTTACAAATTACAATTTAATATTAGTGTTATATGTGGTCAGCCTAAAACAGAATTATAGAAACCGAACAATTGCAGAAGACAATTAACGCTACATTGTATTTTTAACCCTCAAGCAAAAACTGTAAGCCTGGTTTTCGTAAGATTGTCCCACATCCTGATTGCCCAAGTATCTCTTCAATCAGACTAGAGATATCTCGAATCACTACCCAAACTAATCTGATTGGATGGATTCAGGTGAGTGGGGCAATTGGGGTGATTGAAACAATCTTAATGTAATAGGGTTGTGCAGTGCCTGCAGCATATTTTCAGTGTGGGGCCCCCGAGTCCTGATGGCATTGTGAACACCTTATTATGGAGGTTTAGAATCAGTGTGAGTTAGAGTATGGGACTGACACGCACACAACTTTTGGTGGGAAAAGTTGATGAAACTCGAAGTAAACCTCGTTCACCACAACTTTTTAAGCAAGTCTTGTACCATAGAGAATGGGTTTTTCTTTAGGAAAACAGTTAGTTCTGCTACAATACTGTATATCACTACAATGGCTGTCAAATCTCCATAAAGAGAGCTTTTCATATGGAAATCAGAACATGATTGTTCTTTTATAAGAGAGTTGCTGTTGATTGAGCTGTACATGCACAAACAGCAGTTGAAAGAAAGAGAACAAGCATGGAAGCTCATAGTTGAAAACCTGAACAAAATGGAGTGGCCCAAGTTTTGTGTAGCAGTTAGAGCAGTTCATGATGTTTGTAAAACTAATGGAAAATTTTGAAAAAACTGAGAATGATGAAAGGAGAGCATCTGGAATACAAGGAATTGATCATGATTACAACGAAGTTTATTGTGGTTTGACCGATATACATAACCGAATGGAGGATGCAAAGCTTATTTGGGAAACAGCCAATGAACGACAAGGAGAAACGAAAGGCAGAAGAGGTTTAAAAGAAAAATGGTTCCATTCGGGCAAACAAACTTTGGTGGCAAGTGAAGGGCTCTTAATTGTCAGACATGGAATGATATTTTTACAAAACAGAAATTCGCTTCTGCACTCATCATCAAGCCTTGAGTCTAGGGCGAAGCTACTGTATCATAATTCCAGTATGGAAATAAAGGAGCAGATTTTTCATTTTTTTTGTAAGTAACACAAACTCTTGCTCATCAGTTAAATCTTCAGAGTAAAGAAAAGCAGCAGCAATAACTAGGTCATCATCATCCATCTTATTTTTGTCTGCAGAGTCAAACTCAAAGTCGAATATAATAAAAATCTAAACACCATTCAACACCCAGCGAGTTCGAGTGTAACCTAGTTCTCTGTGCGGATTTACTCATACTGGAACTCAAACTCACACCAAATCTAAACCTCCCTATTAACACTGATTTTGATGACTGGCAATGAGTATATTCCTCAGGGATTTTCCCTTTCCGGTGACTGACGACGAGTATACTCATTTGCGAACATATGATCAAATTTCTTGCACATTATTTGTTAAAATGTGAAGCAATATGACCAAATTAGGATCTAGGTATTTTTAGCTTTCAATTAATAAATTACAAGCTTGGGGGGGGGGGGGGCATCATTGATGAAGAAACAAACCCCTCTAAACACCTACTGTAATTGTTGCAACAATGGCATCATGCTGTTCAAACTCATGCAGTCCTGTTGACAAAGTTCTTGAAGAAATTTTTCATGATAGCGACAGCGAATTGGATATTAGTTCTGAGGATAATGAAGGCAAGAGTGTTTTACTCTAATAGATGTTATAATAATTTCCGCAAGCCACATTTGGACTACATTTGGATATGCACTATGTTATTTCAACTTGTATGTATATATAATAAAAATTCTCAAAACATCGCGAGTTTGATGCAACTCACAGTCATATCAATGGAATTTTGCATCCCCATGTTAATGGTATCATTTGAAAGAGCAGAATCTAAGCTTTTTAATGATAATATACAATGTGTTTATTTTTAATAATTAAACAATTTAACTATATTATAAAAGAAATAATAACTTAACAGTATTTACCTGTTGTGAAAGCTACAGGTAGGAACCATTATTAAACTGCTGCTGTCCTCCACAAAACCTTACAACCTGTACTTTCACAGTTTATTAGTTTGACTATCATTGGCTGAAGCCCCCCCCCCCCCCAATTTTTTTGGTCCCCATGCTTTTAGGGCCCCCGCACCTTTTTTTTTGGGGGGGGGGGGGTGTCATTTTTAGGGGTCCACGCTTTCTGGGGCTTTCTAGAAAGGTAGTGCAGAACAAAAAAGTTGCACAATCAGAAAGTAAGGGGGCCCCAAAAAAGCATGGGGTGCATGGCATATGCTGCTTTTGCCACTATCCAACACTGAGTATGTTGTAAAATCCTGGTTATAGCCCATCCTCCGGTCATAACCCCTCAGGCATAAGTTGTAACCCTTCATTTATGTGCCAATAGCTGTGGGATTACAGTATACTGTAATCCCCCAGTGAAAATAATGTTTTTGATCGTAAAATAGCAAAACACACTTGAAATGATTCCCTCAACTTTCCTGTCTGCGAATGTTTACACTGTTTTACCTGTCTTCAAATGTTTTCGCTGCAAGCCTTGAAATTAGTGCTTGTCACTGGTCATTGGCTGGTAAAATTATCCAGTTTGCCTAGTAAATATCATTGCTTACCCGTCATAATTTTTCCCCAAAGTGCAAATGAATTGAGTTTTTTTTTTGTTTTGGAAAATTTGCTTTTATAATCGTTGCAGACGTTCAGTTTAGTAATAAACGGCACAAACGGATGTCTTACACTACACCCTAAAACTGCAAAAGTGGATGTCTCGCACTACACCTTAAAACTGTGCAAGCAGATCATCCAAATATAACACCTGCATTTCAGACAATACTTCATCGCACATACTGTAGGAGCAGTCCCGACTCCAAAACAACTGGTGCCGAAGAAAAAGATTACTGTTCCTGATGAAAATCCTTGCCAGGATCCTCAAGGATCCTGCACCAGGATCCTTAAGGATCCTTAAGGATCCTTGTAAGGATCCTCAAGGAACCTTCAGGATCCTTAAGGATTCGCAATCCTTGCAAGGATCCTCGGCAAGTTCCTTTAGGATTGCCAGGATCCTTGAAGATCCTTGCAAAATCCTTGAGGATCTTGAGTAATCCTTGCAAGATCCTTAAGGATCATTGCAAGATCCTTAAGGATCTTGAGTAATCCTTGCAAGATCCGTAAGGATCCTTGCAAGATCCTTAAGGATCTTGAGTAATCCTTGCAAGATCCTTAAGGATCCTTGCAAGATCCTTAAGGATCTTGTGTAATCCTTGCAAGATCCTTAAGGATCTTGAGTAATCCTTGCAAGATCCTTAAAGATCTTGAGTAATCCTTGCGAGATCCTTAAGGATCTTGAGTAATCCTTGCAAGATCCTGAAGGATCTTGAGTAATCCTTGCAAGATCCTTAAGGATCCTAATAAAGGAATCTAATAGTAATTTAAGAAATGACAACTATACTGTATAAATGATTTACAAAACATTTAATAGTATATCATATTGAATTACAGAATGTGACTAAGTTGTGTATGTACTATGAGTATTTTAGTTGCCTATAATGTTCAATCTTATACTGATTTGTATTATAAAAATCATGTTTTCCACCTGGTAATTTTACATCCTAAAAATATGCATCAATAATGAACCAAAACTAGTATATATATTTAAAATACTCATTAATAATTCATGAAGAAAACACAAAATAAATCATGACCGTGAAGGAGGTTGTATATCTGAGACAAACCACACGTGGTTGTATCATTTGATACCACTAGTGGTTGTATATCAGGGCCCGGTTGTATAATAAAGTGATTAACTTTAATCATGATTAGTGCTTGATTCTAGCCAATCAGAACCAGTGTTTGAGACTTTAACTACGATTTAATCACCCAAAAGGTGATTAAATCATGATTAAAAGTTTTATACAACCGGGCCCTGGCTATCTCAGCTCTAAAACATTAAAATTGAGCTTTTTCTGAATTAATCTTTTTCTGAATTAATCTGAACAAATATTACTCATATTAACATCAAAGACTCGGAGTATTTTAAGCTATTTACAATATTCGTGTCCGTGTTGTATTGAACACAACACAACACACCACACCACAACACAACACAACACAACACAACACAACACAACACAACACAACACAACACAACACAACACAACACAACACAACACAACACAACACAACACAACACAACACAACACAACACAACACAACACGGCCACTCGTATTGTATAGATTTTTAGTAGAGCTCAAATAGCGCATCGAACTATATGTAAACGCAACTATATGATACCTGCTCTTGTGAGCATTAAAACACTGGTTCGACAGATTAGATTTTTAGTAGAGCGCAAATAGCGCATTGAACTAAAGGTAAACGCAACTATGATACCTGCTCTTGTGAGCATTAGTGAACAGGTTCGACAGATTATATTTTTAGTAGAGCGCAAATAGCGCATTGAACTAAAGGTACGCAACTATGATACCTGCTCTTGTGAACATAAGTAAACACTGGTTCGACAGATTATATTTTTAGTAGAGCGCAAATAGCGCATTGAACTAAAGGTAAACGCAACTAATGACACCTGCTCTTGGGAGCATAAGTAAACACTGGCTCGACAGATTAGATCTTTAGTATTGCGCAAATAGCGCGTTGAACTAAAGGTAAACGCAACTATGATACCTGCTCTTGTGAGCAATAGTAAACACTGGTTCGACAGATTAGATCTTTAGTATCGCGCAAATAGCGCATTGGACTAAAGGTAAACGCAACTATGATACCTGCTCTTGTGAGCATAAGTAAACACTGGCTCGACAGATTAGATTTTTAGTAGAGCGCAAATAGCGCATTGAACTAAAGGTAAACGCAACTATTATACCTGCTCTGTTAAACGTTTAAGCTTATTCCCACTCTGAAGTCTGAACGGGATAATTGTGAGCATTAGTAAACAGGTTCGACAGATTAGATTTTTTTAGTCCAAAACAATGCCAACTAAATGCTGTCTTTGTTGATACAACTTAAATAACAATACATACCTTCAAATGTTTGATGATACCACTCAAATGCTACTTCTGTTAACCAGGATTATTTAAACCACAATTTGACATCTTCGAAAGTTATAAGGTTTGCTGCCATCATTCAGTTAAAACAAGAAATCAGAAAATAATCTACGCTCTTCGTTTGAGTCATGAACGCTCGACATGAGAGTCGTTAGAAGAGAATGTGATATATGAAGCCAATGGTTTTGAATCACCGCGTGCATTTACCAAGTTTTGATTGGCCAGCGGCCAGTAGCGGGTAAGGAAACAGTCAGAACAAGTCCGTGTGTCAAGGTATCAAATTATCGTGTTCTTTTGCATCTAGTATTTTTTTATTTTTGCACAGCAACGAATATTTAGAATCTGTGTTAAGTAAAAAACTACATGACAGATCTTAGTTGATTCATATTTGCTGAATACCACTGATTTCCACGGTTGCCGTTTGGTGGTATGTACATGCATTCGACCCGCTGCTATTGCTATAAATAACAACTGAAGTCACTGAACACTGTATAATACGCAACGTCTACAGAATGCTGATGTGAATAAACTACGGAGTATGAGTTTGCGAACTGTATTTTCATTTTTCCAAGATCATACAAGATCTTACAAGATCTTTCAAGAAAAAATAATAGTAAACAAATAATAGTAAAAAATAGTAAACAAATAATACTGTATTAAATTTAATGAAATTAAATTATTCTATTTGAATCTGCAAGGACTATTCAAAACTCCTCACTGGTCTTGTGATTCCTGACAGCATGACCAGTATTATTTAAAATTCCTCAAAGATCCTGCAAGGATTATTTAAAATTCCTTAAGGATCCTTGCAGCAAGGATTATATGAATTCCTTGCAGGATCCTGACCTTACAGGATCCAGCAAAGATTATGTGAAATTCTTTGCAGGATCCTGACCTTACAGGATCCTGCAAGGATTATGTGAAATTCCTTGCAGGATCCTGACCTTACAGGATCTTGCAAGGATTATATGAAATTCCTTGCAGGATCCTGCAAGGATTATATGAAATTCCTTGCAGGATCCTGACCTTACAGGATCCTGCAAGGATTATTTAAAATTTCTTAAGGATTTTTGCAGGATCCTGACCTTACAGGATCCTGCAAGGATTATATGAAATTCCTTAAGGATCCTTAAGGAACCTTGTAGGATCCTGACCTTACAGGATCCTGCAAGGATTATTTAAAATTCTTTACGGATCCTTGCAGGATCCTGACCTTACAGGATCCTGCAAGGATTATATGACATTCCTTAAGGATCCTTAAGGATCCTTGCAGGATCCTGACCTTACAGGATTTACGGAATCCTTGCAGGATCCTCAAGGATCCTGTAAGGTTTTTCACCAGGGTTAAGTTTGTAAAAAAACAACAACTCCACTTTTTTGCACATTGGCGCTCTCGTCTTGGTCTGTGTTGGTCAACTCTTACCTGTCTCAGCTAGAGGCAAAACACTTTATATTCTTAACTGATATACGAATGCAATTATTATAAAAGTTGCAAGAAAGCGCAATAAATGTAAAAATAAGTAATGTTTACAACACGAGCGGCCGTGTTGTATTGAATATTCAATACAACAAGGACGCATAGTAAAAATCCCTTTGGGATATTGAGATGCTAATTTGCTAATTAGTTGCAAGCACTAGTGGTTGTATCAGAAGAGTATACATCCACTAGTGGTTGTAACTAATTAGCATAATTGGTTTTAGTTTGTATGGGGTTTACGCAGGGGTATACATGTCACGTAATTTCTGAAATTGGATTGGCTGCAAAACTCATGAATTAGTAATGAATTTCACAAAATTATTTACATTGTGCGCTGAGAAAATATGAATCGGAACTTTTAGTGAATGTCTTACTATACTGTATTATGCAAAAGATACTTTTACTTGTTATCTATTATTATTTTTATTATTATTTTTATTTATTTTCAAAAATTTTTTTTTTTATTACTATTATAAACATATTTTATGAGGCCGGGTGCCACAGTCATCCGAAAGTGTTGTTCATGCAGGCCCTCAAATTAAAATACATTCATTAAAGTCTACATTAAAAATAGCTAAACAAAAACACATATTACACTGAACTATATAAAATTACGAATAAAAGTTCCAAACACTTAAATTTGATATTATAAAAGGAGTTCCAAACACTTAAATTTAAAAACTACGAATACAACTTCCAATACTTAGATTTGAAACTTGTTTTAGTCTCAGCTTTAGTTACTGATTCAGGTAAAATGTTCCAATCCTTAATAAAATGATAGTTTGTTCTTAGTTGTCCCCAGTGAGTGTTTATGGCAGGTAGTCTAAGATGACCTTTATTTCTTGTGTCATATGAATGGACCTCACTACCACAGCAATTATCGAATTTAAAGTCAACTGAATTATTCTCGATTGATTTGTACACAAACTGGCATCGATGGAATTGCCGTCTGAGTTTTAGTGGTTTCCAGTTCAGCAATTGCAGGGCCATCGTACTCGAGTCGTACTTCCGCATATTTAGTATCTCCTTAGCAGCTTTATTTTGTAGTACTTGAAGAGAATTCATCAAGGTGTCATTCGCTTTATCGCCCCAGACAAGATCTCCATAATCCAATTATTCCAATAGCGGTAGAATAAGAGTATTGACAACAGCTTCACGAGTGCTTTGAGGTCGTAGGTACTTGATTCTTCTTAACACGCCAAGCCTTTGAAGTACTTTCTTTTGAATCATTTCGATGTGTTCCGACCAATTAACGGTTTCACTAATTACAACACCAAGATACCTGTATGAGGTGACTTTTTCAAGCTCGTCTTCGTCGATATACAACTTCATAGATTCGAAGGCTTTGATCCGTTGTGAAGAACTAATGATCATAAATTGGGACTTCTTGGTGTTTATGGTTAGCCTGTGACTGTTCAACCCAGGGGCGGATCCAGGAATTTTTCAGAGTACGTCAAACCCGGCAATATTATTTCTAGGGGGGTCCGGGGGCATGCCCCCCCGGAAATTTTTTAAAATTTGGTTCCCTGAAATGGCATTTCCTGCATTCTGACAAGACTATTTAGAAAAATCTTACAGTTTTAACTTGTGTTTTTTATACAACGTTTTATGATTTTTTAAGGACTTGGCTTTTGCATTTTTTTTATCATTATTGGAGACAACTTTTTAGGACTGTTTTGCTCCATATCAGAGCTCATCATCAGCATGCCTACGAATCACTGTTGTACAGTGAATTCGACATGGACAGCCAAGGCTCCAAAATATTTTGTAAGGTCAATCGCCGCAGCCACTTGCTGCAATCCCTTAGCTGCCATTGAAGCTGTCTGGTTTTGAGGCACCAGATACTCGCCTTAACACATACCTCTATCCAGCCAGTCACTGTCTGATTAGAAGAAGCAATATGAATAGACCATATGCGACATTTCATGGGCATCCTAGTCATCTTAATTCTTAACTACCTAATATTTACCCCTTATTTACTTTGAGTTGTCTGGTTTTGAGGCACCAGATACTCGGCTTAATACCTCTATCCAGCCAAACACTGTCTGATTAGAAGAAGTTTTAGTATCAATAAACCACATGGGACATTTCATGGACATAGAGAAGCTCATCTCTCTACATCATTCCCCCCCCCTGAAATATATATATACTGTATATATATATATATAATATATACTTTATTTCATCACAAGATAATATAGATAGTACAAATAGATATGAAAGAAGAAAATAATAATTTACAGTGATGGGGAATCTACAAGAAAGCAAAATTTGCTTGTTTGGTGTAGATCCCTTTTATTGAAAATAGAACAAGTATATTCATTAATAATTAAGAAACTATGGACAATATTTACTCCCTCAAGCCCACAACACAACATCTAAGTTATCGATGTTGCATAATCAGCCCAAGAAGGTATTTACTGTCATATTAAGTAACTTAATAATATAACATTGTTGGTATAGCCTAGAAAATTGCTACTTCACATATATTGTATATATAATAATAATGATGATGATGAAATAGTATATAAGCCTAATTTCTGCCTTTTTTTAATAACTTAATGTTTACCTTTTTTTAAATTTACATTCTGTTGCTATTGATCTAAAATTGTTCCAAACTTTCGGCTACAGTAGCTAAGATTATTTAATTATAATATTCAGTGATGGATTACTTATATTTGTAACACACCTCATTATCTTAATAATTATATGATGAATTATTCATAAATATACTTGAGAGCTCTACATATCCCATCTAATTTAAATAATTTACGCTTTTTACGGTTGCACAAGTCTGAGGAACTAAAGATAAGATCGTATCCACTCACCTTAAAGCAATACAACGTTTCTTAACTTTCTTTCAAGAAACAGCTTTAGCATACTGAGGAAATGGAATATATGCCTGCGTCGATATCCCGATCACCAGATGTATAAATGGCTTGCCAATCTGCGCCGAAAACTCTTGACCCACGAGGAATCCACACGATTGGAGTTTCTTTGTCAAATCGCAACAGATCGTCTTCGACAATTCATCGTTTTCATTCTGTGTCTCTTAGAACGCCATAATCGAACTCAAGCAGAAGATTGACTGCTGGCTCAGGCAGCTTGGTTATGCCGTAGTCTTGCACTCTTGCCGTAGTCCGTGTACGTCGAAATATCCTTTGCTAGCCAATCAAAAGCCAAGAACGTCAAAATATTTTACTTCCGACGTAGTCCTACTACTTCCGCCGTATCTCTATTGTCTTTGTCCAATCAGTGCTCGTTATCTTGACGTAGACGGCCATTTTGCCGTAGTTTAATTATCCACATTTGTAAATGGCATCCCTCTCTATCCCTACCGTATGAACAGTTTCTTTCAGGCTACATGAAGTAGACTAAGTGTCCTCCAGCCGAGGACTGGGACTGGGTCAGAGAATTATTAATTTTTTCTCGATATAGCAGCGCTAAATACGTACAAAAATGAAATTTTTGAATATTTCAAAAATTTATAAATTCATATAAAATTTTTAAAAATTTGAATATTTTTAAAATTTGAAATTTTCAAATTTCAAATGTTTCCAACTAATTAATTCATGAATAAATTAGTCTGGGATTTTTGTCTACGTCGCGTGACGTGTTTGACGTACCCTAAATCCGCCCCTGGTTCAACCAGCCCTTTATACGAGAGAGATCATCGTTTAGCTTTTCCTGTAATTCAAATCGCGTTGATTCCGTGCAATACACCACTGTGTCATCGGCAAATAGAGATGCCTTAGTATGTTTCAAGCACTCAGGCATATCGTTTATATATACAAGGAAAAGCAATTATTAAATCTGTTGTTGTTTCTGAAGACTCGCATACCCTGGTTGGTTTTGTTACTAATTGTTTTAAATCATTAGCAGCAAGAAATGTTCGCAAAGTTTTTTGTAAGCGCTTATCCCTCCGGGGGCCAAAGTCAATGTTGAAATTTCCAAGTGTTTTTCAGACCTTTGAAGATATGTATAGAAATTCTTTCTTTCAGAAAATGGACTATTCCGTACCAAACAAGCTCGAAACAAGCTCTTGTTGTCAAAATGCCCGAAGAGTCCAATGTTCTTGATCTGATGCAATAATCATGTATTCACGTGAACAACGCATGATTAAAGCGACGTCAGAGGGAAACATTGCACTGTTTCCCTCTTCATTGTTGACGTCAGAGGGAAACAGTGCAATGTTTCCCTCGGCAGAAAGAAACATTGAGTTCGTTGAACAACACGTGACCATGATTTGACCAATAGGATTTCATTATTGGCAAACGAAAGTCTTTGGTATATAACAATATACAATGTTATCACGTGCAGTTTCGATTGTGACACGCAGTTAATATTTTGTTCTTTATACCTGATAGATAAAAGGTGTTTGGTTCTTGTTCTTTGTTCGTCTTTTTCTTGCCGAAGAAATAACATATTATTTAGAGATTTGTCATGTTGTTCAATAAGTAAACTAACTGATATACTGTAATATAAATAAGTTTTGTGGAAACACCACGTAAAATATTTATTTGCTAAGCTTTAGACCTGTTGACTCAGGCCTTCATCACAGCAATGACGACAAGCTGTTGGCTCACGTCATTTACAGTGTATAAACTAAGCAACTGAGCAATTAAATCACGTAAGAATACAATGGCGTATCACGTTAATTTTATTAATTAGGAAACAAAATCAAGAATATAAATAAGTTTTGTGGAAACACCACGTAAAATTTTTCTTTGCTAAAATATTTTTTTTCTAAAATATTTTTTAGCAAAGAAATATTTTACGTGGTGTTTCCACAAAACTTATTTATATTACTTTATCGCCATGAAAACGTTCAAAGAATTAAAATCAAGAATGTTCTCCGAATAGGGCACACCACGTGAGCTGTTTAATGGCTGTCCCTCCTGAGAAATATTGTGATGTTTTGCAATCTCAATAGATTCCCTTGTTCTTCGCGTGAAGTATTGCTTGTTGTTGGCTATTAAAGAGTGACGACTCTTCCCACGATGGTAATACTTCCAAGCGTGTTTGGCAACAACAGATTTATCGTCTTGGGCTTTTATTGAACATGTCTAATGTGCTCCTTCAGGCAAGTTGAGAGATTCCTTCTCGTTTCCCCGATGTATATACCAAGCCACACTCACGCGGAATGCGATACACTCCAGGCTTAGATAAGATGATGAAGGCCGGAGACAACAGACCGAAAGCTTAGCAAATAAATATTTTACGTGGTGTTTCCACAAAACGTATTTATATTACATTATCGCCATAAAAATTTTCAGAGAATTAACTTATACAGTACTTAGTGGCTAAACAAGTGCACGTTGCACTTAAAAGATAATAAGAGAAAAGACAAATGTCAACAGTAACAAATCAAATTTCATTTCTTACCGGTTACAATGACCTGCAGATTTCCAAGATTTATTTCGAGGCTTCGACTTTACACTGTACAGTATAATCAACAATTAGACAACGAGACTGAGTTTTCTATATAGTTAAATATAATAGTCAACGAGGCTCATAGAATACGAGGGCGAGTTGTCTAATTGTTTTAGTATCAACCATAAACAACTTCTTTAACGTAAATAAGTCTTATCAAACATTGTTCCAAATTTTCAAATAGTTTTACCATTTTGTTTGCAGAAGTCTCCGGCCCATTCAAAATGTAGAGTAGTTCGATGGCACATGATAAACAATCGCTCACAAAAAACGGGATTGAAATTACTTTGCCCTCGTATTTGGTATAGATATACTCCATATAGGCATAAGCGAATTCATTTTCTTATTCGAAAATGTCAAACTGAACAATTTTCCATTACTTCCGGGCCAATATTTTCATGATTTCATCACTCGTATATAAATTTTAGCGAACGCCATGTTTGGCCTAGTTTCCACGTTTTGCTTGCAGCGTGAATATGCCGTGAATATGAATTACACTGCAGGCACTATTATACGAATGATTCGAACAAATGTACCCCCGTGCTAGTCTTACTGAATGCGCATCGAAAATGTTTCCGCAACTTCAGGTGGTGGCTATCATGGAAAAACTGCCCCCGCCGTAACTGTATTTTCCTTAAGTTTGCGCGCGTGCACCAGATTTTTCCCGAGCTTGCGCGCGTGCCCTAGATTTTTCTTAAGTTTGCGCGAGTTAAAATTTCACTCAGATCGCAGTTTTGTTTTTGTTAAATTGTGCGTGAGCGAGCAATATCAGGTCGACTTTACGCAACTTTACAATCTTGTTTGCATATCTCTCTTCCTAACGTTTATGACGACTTAAAACGCTCCGTTTTATATTTTAATGTGTATGTCTAATGCCAGACGATTTTGTCAAAGGGAGAACCCACCCACGAATGACATGCCGTTAGGTTAAGTGAAAACGCGAACTATTAATTTATAGCTATATATTGCTAATTTATTTGCAGGTATCACTGGTTCCAATCCACAATTTACCATCAATTACGATCTTTTGGTTGTAGCTGTGGGTTCTCAGAATAACACTTTCAGGATACCAGGTGTTGAAAAGTTTTGTCATTTTTTGAAGTCTGTTGACGATGTGCGTCGTATTAGGAACAACATCATGGATTGTTTTGAAACTGCAGCAATTAAAGGTCACTCAGAGGAAGATATTAAAAAGCTGCTTCATTTTGTTGTCGTTGGAGGAGGTCCTACTGGTAAGCATCTGTTATCTGCCGTTTTCGGCAGGACTTTATGTTTTTATCTTTTTTTGTTGATTTCTTTGTTGGTTGGTTGGTTGGTTGGTTGGTTGGTTGGTTTAGTTTTATACCTTAGTTTAGTTTAGTTTAGTTTAGTTTAGTTTAGTTTAGTTTAGTTTAGTTTAGTTTAGTTTAGTTTAGTTTAGTTTAGTTTAGTTTAGTTTAGTTTAGTTTAGTTTAGTTTAGTTTAGTTTAGTTTAGTTTAATGAATTCATCATAATATATTACATATATACAGTAAATACAGTGAATGGTTGTTACATACGAATAGATATTATAGTAAATGTAATCAGTCAATGGGCAACATGGAAACGAAAACAAATGTGACAGGAGAACAGGAACAGGACTTACTGTATACGTCCCAATTAATTGAGACTTGACCCTTTTAATACCGCTAAGATCAACAATGACAATGCTTGTGAACTAAGAAACATAACAAATATTATCCTAACACGCAACTATAAAACTTGTCTGTCGCCATGATATGATGTCATGAGTAAAGTCCACAAAATATATCTTTTAATGGTTTTAGATGAAGGACGAACATCTCTAGTGTATAAGAATACTCACTTTTAAAACTAAATCGGGACCAGTTGCGAAAATGCAACATTAGGACACGTACTGTAGTTTAATCGCCTGAAATGGAGAAATAGTACACTTATAAACTATGTCTATCAAAACCTCAGAACTACTAACACTAACACTACTGTACTAACAATCTTTAACTAACTGACTAACTAACTAACTAACTAACTAACTAACTAACTAACTAACTAACTAACTAACTAACTAACTAACTAACTAACTAACTAACTAACTAACTAACTAACTAACTAACTAACTAACTAACTAACTAACTAACTAACTAACTAACTAACTAACTAACTAACTAACTAACTAACTAACTAACTAACTAACTAACTAACTAACTAACTAACGTGCAGTCTTTCTCAAGACTACAGTTTCCAACCATTTACTTTATTATCTAAAAATAGTCGTATTTCATACTTCATTATATTTCATTATATATTTTATTATATATTTCATTATATACTTCATTATTACTCGGGCTACTGTGGCCAAGTCTAGGTTTCGGTTCGGTTTCTGTGTTTGTTTGGTTTTATTTTTTTTCGTCAGGACATAAATTTGCATTTTTGCACATTTTACTTCCGGTAAAGCTTTGCGGCCGCGAGACCATGTCACAGAATTGGCCATGTAGCGTGCTCGGTAGCCGAGTTCTTTCTTTTCGGCGACAGCTTGGCGTTGGTGTGTTCTCGAAGATTTCAAGTGACTGAATACTGTTGATCGCTGATGTGGCTGGCAATTGTGTTGATCGTGATTATGTTCACTATGCTCATGGACTGCACACGTGATCGCGGTCAACCTACACTAAAAGATGACGAGCAATTTCGGAACCGGTTATTAGACCGCGATCTCATTCATCTCAAAGAAAAAGGCAAAATGCCCAATATCAGCCAAATGCTAGGTATTGATAATATTACCTTAACGGCTAACAACTCGCGATCGAATGACGATATCCTACACCAACTAGACCTAAAGCTGTATAACTGTGATCTTAATCATTCGATTTTGTTGGTAGTCTACACGCGTAAAAATGTCGCAAGTTGTTACAGCATTGTTGCCTGAACAATGCTGTAACAAGTTGTTGATATATGTGAACAACATTGATAAATGAACAACATTGTTCATCATTGTTTCAACAAGTTGTTACTGCTTGATGAAACAACAACCGTTGTTCACGCATGTTGTAACAACCGAAGAACGTGTTGATACATCAACCATGTTCACCATTGTTGTAACATTGTTGTTCATTGTTGTTATTTCGTCATGCTGTTACAACATGTTGTATCATGTGCGAACAACGTTGTTGGCTATAAAAAATGTGCTGTTGGAACAACTTGTTCATGACTGTTGATTTATCCGTGAACAAGTTGTTCGAACCATAAGTGAACAACTTGTTGACAACTTGTTCACGGCAAGCAGCGCAACATTGTTCACGGCGAACAGCACAACATTGTTCACGCCTGTAGACAACCGTGAACAAGTTGTGCGTTTTTATGCGTGTATATGACTATATTTATTATTTGATCTTAACGACCGCAACAAGTAAACGTACGTAGTCACTGTCTAGAGAAAAAAAAAGTGTTTATAGAGCCATTTTAATTTACGATCGTCTATCGAGAAGAGAAATTATTGTGTTGGTCAGCGTCATGACATTTTAAACACATAATTCCAATCATGTTTCAACGCTACACTCGCAATTTGGGAGCAAGTCTATAGATCAGAATTCAGATGTGTTTTAAATCAGTTGCGGAAGAGTCAGTGGTTATAAGTATAACTACCTCAACCCTCTAGGCTCTAGTCTTCTTGAATTCTATTGTCAAACTCAGTAGCCCGAGTTAACGCCTGATCAGGCGTCTCCTGATCTGGCGGAGGTATGCAATCTGTGAGTGGCTTTTTGTCTAAAATTATACAAGACGTATATTTAGACCAAAGGCCACTCAGAGACTGCATGCATACCTCCGCCAGCGGGTTCTTAGTGATGTTTAAAAACATCCCGCTATTAACCTGGCTAGCGCACAACACCCACATGTATGAATGAATAAAATGCTTAATTGCACTCGTACTGGAATAATGTTATGCAAAAATATTTGCATAAAATAAGGATAATGAATAAGGGAAATGAAATCAATCAATTATTCTCATTCATTTCTTCTACACGGAGAATCTTGTGGTCAGATTTTCATGAAATTCTCATTATTAAACAGATTGCACAAAAATTTAATGGCTTGGTTTTTGGTCTACGGTTGGTTAATCTTGCACATTAACTTAGGGGCCGTTCACACTAGCGATTTAAATCGATCCGAGACCGATTTAAGGCAAAATGAACCAGATGTGAACAGTCGCAAGCGAACCGAGATCGATCTCGAATCGATCTAAACTAGTCCACTTCTGGAGATGGTCTCGAATCGAATTAGTTTGGATCACATCGAAGTGTGAACGCGGGAACAAAGCAAACCGAATTAATCAGGCTGGCTACCTGAATTTAATATGACTTGGTAACCACGCTAAAACCATGCGCGGCAAAAATACGACGGCCATTTTGTTTTCGCTAGAATATCTGGCAGTTTATCTACTACATTTATTTATAAACATGTCAAAACGGGGAGAAACCTGGTCAAACGAGGAGACTTCGGCTTTAATTGCAATCTGGGGAGATCAAGAAATTCAAAAGAAGTTAAGTAATTGTCACAAAAACTCTGACATTTACAAAATAATTAGCGATAAATTGGAGAAAGTTAATGGTTACGAGAGGGACCTCGGCCAATGTCGAACAAAAATTAAACACCTAAAGATCATGTACAAGAAGTACAAGGACTCCCTGGCATCCTCTGGTGCTGGCAGAAGAAAGCCTCCGAAGTTTTTTGATGAGCTGGATAGATTTCTGGGTGACAAGCCGGATGCCACAGGGATTGAAAACAGCATTGATACCTCAGACTCAACATCGGAAATCAGTAACGAGGTCGAGGATGAAAGTGTTGGTTATAATGATACAGGTAAACTCCTTAAATTGATTGTATAATTAGTTTTTTTTTCTTGTTGTCTTCATTTTGTTAATTATGAGTTTGTACCCAGATTATTGCATTATCATATATTTCAAATTTTTATAATAATTTATTTCAGATTCAGATCTTATTCAAAGATATGGCGAAGGATCGACGTATGAAAAAGCATGCCCAGAATGTGGATACAACGTAGAGTTGCAGTCAACAGGAGTTCACTTTGGTGACAATGGATGTGTAAAGGTTTATTGTGAAGATGATGAGTTTCACTGCCCCAAATGCTTCTTCACTGGCAAGGGTACATAGACTAATTTTGCTAGCAACTTGTTATTCTATCCCAGTATCTTGTAATATATATATATATATATATATATATATATATATATATATATATATAATGTAGTCAGGAGTGGTTTGGCAGCACTATTTTAGGATCTCTGGGTTCTATCATATTTCTAGATCTATTTTGAAATTCAAAATGATGAATTATCCTAAAATTCAATGCTGTTTTTGTATTTTTTAAAATAACATAATCCATATTTTAGCAAAGTTCAGGAGGGGCATGCTCCTTTTGCCACACACATGCTTGATACTCTTTAATATCAACTTCAATAAAAGTGCTGTATCTTTACTAACATCTGCAGAACTTTTCTTTCAGAATCTGGCAAGGTTGATGTTGAGCCAAGAAACAAAAGGAAAATAGAGAGTTCAGAAGTAAAAAAGGGGAAGAAAGCAAAGAAGGAAACAGCAGTTGAGAGAGCTATGGGTAAATTTACCGAATATCAGAAAGATTCAGATAAAGCATTTCTTGCTCACATGAAGGAACAAGCAAAGGTAGAGGCAGAACTGAGGAGTCAGGAGTTAAAGGCATTTTCAGACTCAATGGCACTGCTTGCTGGGGCAATTGCAGGAAACCAACCTAACCCTACAACTGCACATGGAAGCCTTCGTAATAATTATCACACCACTATCGAGGATGATGGCAAAACATATTACTCATTCTAGACTGTTCACATTTCAATTGATCTTATAGTTATTTTCTTGTGTTAAATTTATTGGACTGCGTGAACACAAATGGAACACCAAACAAGTGAATATTTGTACACTACACAGGTTACAAAAGATTATATACTTTTAAGGTTACCTTGCTTCAATGGCATATCATATATATATATATATATATATATATATATATATATATATATATATATATATATATATATATATATCATATTGTTACTTACTTATATTTAATATATTTTTGTACAAGCATAAATGTAAAGTTTACTGTGTTCTAAAAAGTTCAGTCAAAGCTTCTCTGATTTCCTGTGCAGTAGTGTCTACTTGGGTCCCAAAGTCAAAGCTTTCATCACCTATATTGTCATTTGTATTAAGCCACGCTTCCTGAAATCCATCTCCCCTCATCTCACAAAGATTATGCAGGACACAACAAGAGGCAATTTTTTTAGGCAAATACTTCAAACTCGTATCATTTATCGTGAGAAGGCAACGGAATCTGCCTTTCAGCCTGCCAAATGCTCCTTCAATGACATTTCTTGCTTTGCTTAAACCGGTAATTAAAGAGAATTTGTTCCTGACTTAAAATCCCAGTGTTTTGGTATCGTTTGAGCAACCAAGGTAGTAGAGGGTATGCCGGGTCTCCAACTAAGAAGAGTGGAACATCACATCCATTGATATTCTCTGTCCACTGGAATAAAAACTGAACTAAATGAGTGGTGTGTGGGGGGGGGGGGGGGGGGGGGATTTTACAACTTAGCAGTACAACGCCAAACATGGACCTGGATGTGAAACTATCCCTACTAATACTTTATATTCCAATTAATATAATATAATTTATCCAGTAATTATATAATTTATATTAACTCTTTAGAGGCTATGGTCCTCCCCTTCATGAGTAAAATTGTCTGAAGAAATCGTTGGGCAGGGAGAATTGTTGCTAGGAACACTTTTTTATAGAAACAGGATGAAATGGTTCATTTTAAGGGGTTTTTAACATAAGATGTCAGATGGGTGTGCCGAAAAGTGTGTGTGATAAATATTAGGAAAGTATATTCATTCTCCCACAGTACCTTGAGAAGTGGCCTTTTAACCACATAGAAACAATGTCTCGTTGCATGATTTTCTAGACAATTTAAGAATCTAAAATATGTAGCTATTAAAGAAGCTATTTACTGATTAATACTTACATCAGGAAAAAGATCACCATTCTGACCTTTGAAGTATAATCCTGAGTTACTTAATACTCTGGCATCGTGCACCTTCCCAGGCCACTTAATGTATATATCGGTGAACCTTCAAGCAAACAAACATTTTTTTACTTAAAATTTATATTCTTCTAATTTATTACACTTTCCAACGCTTGTGCATTAAGAAATTTTACCAAGCAAAAAGTCAAAACACCCAGATTTTTTTATGAGTTGATATCCATTATTATCCAGAAGAAAACAGAAGTTGAACCAATTTAAATGTAATACCTGTACAGATGATCAACCACGGCTTGCATGACAATAGAATGGAACCCTTTTCGGTTGTAATAGTATGCTGGAGAGTCTGGAGGTGCGGTTATCGGGATATGAGTTCCATCGATTGCTCCTACACACTGGGGAAAATTCCACTCTGAATGAAAACCATCAACAACAGCTCGTAAAGAATTTCCTGTTGGCCATGTGATAAACCGTGGCAAGAGGATGCTAACGATTGCTTGGCAAACTTCGTTGACAATTTGACATGCTGTGCTCTTCGCCACGTCAAATCTCCAACCCAAAGAACGTAGATCTTCCCCTGTTGCCAGATGCCAGAGGCAAATGGCCACTCGTTTCTGGAGAGGGATGGACCTTCTAAATCGTGTATTCTGTTTATCTAAAGTTGGGGACAACTCCTCGCAAATAAAAGAAAAAGTGCTTCTTGTCATGCGGAAATTGTCTATCCACAGCCTGTCTTCTTCCCATAGAGAAACTGTTCTTTCCCAAAAATAGCACTGGCCCCTGGTTGGTTCGATCCAAAATCGTCTTTCTACCGCTCCATTCAAAGTATTAACCAAGGCAATTTGACCTCTTTTGTTATTCTGTAGATACCGCAAAATAGTCTGGCCTATTTTTTTCGAATTCTTCGCACGTTTTCTTGTCTTTTCCTTGTACTGACTTACCAAAATAGCCAACGCAGAAACTAGACTATCCGCCATTTTTCTCAGACTCAAACCCAGTTTTCGCGCTGTTTCCACGAGAACGTGATCCCCGTGATCCCCAGAAGTCCCTAGCAGAATCCCAGTACTCCTTTCGAACTCCTTCAGTACGCCCCGTTCCTCTACTTAGTGTGAACGCTCCGGACAAGTGAACCGAGATCGATCTCGGATCGATCCAACTAGATCGATCGACAAACGAGCTAAGTGTGAATGGCCCCTAATATGAAAGCCTTAGCCCGAATCAAACCAATCACATTCTTCCGGAAGTCTGTGTAAAAGCCCTCATTCAAAGCACAATCCGAAGATGTAAATTTCACACTATCAACTATACTCGTTACTGAAAACTCAAAATCTGTTGATAGGAAAGCCAGAAGCAATGTAACGCATGTAACGATTATTGGGTATGTAGTTAGTAGTTCAAAATATTCAACTTTAGACTAAAAACATGTAGCGAAACAGTTTAGCGATGCATGCTAACGTCTCAGTTTGAATCAAATTGAATGTACTAAGATTGGATCATGACAACCTCAGATCTTAGTTTTATAAGTTTGCTATCTCTAATTTGTGGAAGACGAACATAACTTTGATTTTGCACAGAAACATTGACAAATCGTTATTCGAGATTAGGTGTTTGTGATTCACTGCTCGGCATTCACTGATCCAGGTGATGTCGACAGAATATCGTCAAGATAGCGCTTCTCGTGTAAATATGCAAGTTGCAAGAGGTCAAAACGAAGACTTTCACGAACTGCTGTATACGAACGAACATGAAATGAGTTACGCTCCTTCGTAGCTAGGGAAGGTGCGAAAACCTAACTTAAATGAACATATAGACACTTTCAGACGCTTTCAAAGATAGCCGACATATAGAACCAGGTGCGTATCATTATTGTCTAAACGGCGACATATTAATAGTTAAGAAATTCAGGTGTTTTCGCAAGACTTTCCTTCTGGCTGTTGAGTTAAAAAACTGTGCAGTACTTTCTGAAATACCCTGGTGACAAACATTACTACCTTTAAATATTACTTTGCGCCTGTATTCTAAATCTTCATAGTTTACTGATACTGTCTTTGTTTTTTATGCAACCATTTCGCAATAGACGCAAACAAACAAACAAACAAACAAACAAACAAACAAACAAACAAACAAACAAACAAACAAACAAACAAACAAACAAACAAACAAACAAACAAACAAACAAACAAACAAACAAACAAACAAACAAACAAACAAACAAACAAATAATTGCGTCAAATAACTTACACATTGGTATCTTTACCTTGTGCTTTTGTTGTCTCTGTTTTTTACTGGAGTTTGACTTAACAGGTGTGGAATTTGCAGCTGAGTTACGAGACTTTGTCAAGGAAGAATTAAAGCACCAGTACCCTGGCCTTGCAAGCTACGCTCATATAACTCTTGTACACAGCAGGGATCACATTTTGAACAACTATGATGAGCAGGTAGATTGATTATCTTTTTAAAGTGCATATACGAGAATTTTCTAAAAATCGGCCGCATCCAGACGATTCTAACGATATATAACATACCTGCATCAAACATAGCCAAAAAATGTTTTTTTCCAAAACATGGCGGGAGAAAAGAGTCTGAGTCTGAGTAATGGTGATGACATCAAATCGGGACATACTATGCAAATTAATAATCTAAAATAGGTATTTACACTGGCTTATTGTTTGTAATAACAATTATTTAAAATATGCAAAAGGTGTTCATTTCTCACCTTGCGTCGTATCGCTCTTACCGCTTGCCCTGAAAGTTCTTCATGGCGATCATCTGCGATAAATACGCATGGATAGGAGGTTATTCCAATGTCATCTCTTTTCAGCCACGGAATGTAGTCCTCCGTTTGTCCTGGCAAACCAAGTTTGTTGAAACACCCGTATACAACGCATTGCGAAGGCATTTTTTCCGCAGTTGCATCGGTAAAACCAAGTAAACAACTGTAGTCGTCGATTGCAGCTTGTCCAGATTTGACGTCATCAGCGTTATTCGGACAGACTCTTTTCTCCCGGCCATGTTTTGAAAAACTCATGTTTGGAACAAGATATATCGAGAAGGTTTTATCCCTTTAAGGTATGTTATATATCGTTAGAATCGTCTCGATACGGCCGATTTTTAGAAAAAAATTGAAAATTCTCGTATATGCATTTTAAAGTGTCTATATGAAGTGAAAAACTCATTGGGGTATATTTTTGTTTTAGTATATTTAGTATATTTTATGTACACAAAAGAGCATGGTGGGGGAATTCACCCAAAAATTCAAGAGAATTCGACGTATAGTTTTTGGGCTATGAACATGGCTATTTCATTTCTGGAGAATTTTAGGCTCTCGGCGACAATGCCTTATGGTGTACACAAATAGCGACTATTATATACTAGAATTACTATCGCAAGTGAAGTGCTGCCTCAAATGGCAGGAATTTCCTGATTTATAGTTTCTGATGTTTTACGAAATTGCCCGAAAAAACCCCTAGGCTGATATTATTAATTGCAACAGACACCAGAGTATTTACAGATCTACTGTATTTTTAATATATTGTTCTACCAACCGCTTTGTTGGCAAATATAATACACCCAGACAAAATATTCGTATCAATATTAATAATACCAGTACTGTTACTACCAGCTGAAATAACATCAACATTATAGCACAAAAGTCACCTTCATGTCGAGTTGAATACTCTTTGACTCTTACATTGTGTGCACCAATTTGGGCACGATATTGCTCAATTGTTATACCCATTTACTGAATTAGTTACGTAAATATTTAAAAGTCTTACCTCTACAAATATTTCTTTTTTCCACAAGCACTGCAGCTTGGTTCAGTAAGAGTACGTTTACGTTTGTCAACAGTCAACAGATGTGAACAGTCGCAAGCGAACCGAGATCGATCTCGAATCGATCTAAACTAGTCCACTTCTGGAGATGGTCTCGAATCGAATTAGTTTGGATCACATCGAAGTGTGAACGCGGGAACAAAGCAAACCGAATTAATCAGGCTGGCTACCTGAATTTAATATGACTTGGTAACCACGCTAAAACCATGCGCGGCAAAAATACGACGGCCATTTTGTTTTCGCTAGAATATCTGGCAGTTTATCTACTACATTTATTTATAAACATGTCAAAACGGGGAGAAACCTGGTCAAACGAGGAGACTTCGGCTTTAATTGCAATCTGGGGAGATCAAGAAATTCAAAAGAAGTTAAGTAATTGTCACAAAAACTCTGACATTTACAAAATAATTAGCGATAAATTGGAGAAAGTTAATGGTTACGAGAGGGACCTCGGCCAATGTCGAACAAAAATTAAACACCTAAAGATCATGTACAAGAAGTACAAGGACTCCCTGGCATCCTCTGGTGCTGGCAGAAGAAAGCCTCCGAAGTTTTTTGATGAGCTGGATAGATTTCTGGGTGACAAGCCGGATGCCACAGGGATTGAAAACAGCATTGATACCTCAGACTCAACATCGGAAATCAGTAACGAGGTCGAGGATGAAAGTGTTGGTTATAATGATACAGGTAAACTCCTTAAATTGATTGTATAATTAGTTTTTTTTTCTTGTTGTCTTCATTTTGTTAATTATGAGTTTGTACCCAGATTATTGCATTATCATATATTTCAAATTTTTATAATAATTTATTTCAGATTCAGATCTTGTTCAAAAATATGGTGAAGGATCGACGTATGAAAAAGCATGCCCAGAATGTGGATACAACGTAGAGTTGCAGTCAACAGGAGTTCACTTTGGTGACAATGGATGTGTAAAGGTTTATTGTGAGGATGATGAGTTTCACTGCCCCAAATGCTTCTTCACTGACAAGGGTACATAGACTAATTTTGCTAGCAACTTGTTATTCTATCCCAGTATCTTGTAATATATATATATATATATATATATATATATATATATATATATATATATATATAATGTAGTCAGGAGTGGTTTGGGAGCACTATTTTAGGATCTCTGGGTTCTATCATATTTCTAGATCTATTTTGAAATTCAAAATGATGAATTATCCTAAAATTCAATGCTGTTTTTGTATTTTTTAAAATAACATAATCCATATTTTAGCAAAGTTCAGGAGGGGCATGCTCCTTTTGCCACACACATGCTTGATACTCTTTAATATCAACTTCAATAAAAGTGCTGTATCTTTACTAACATCTGCAGAACTTTTCTTTCAGAATCTGGCAAGGTTGATGTTGAGCCAAGAAACAAAAGGAAAATAGAGAGTTCAGAAGTAAAAAAGGGGAAGAAAGCAAAGAAGGAAACAGCAGTTGAGAGAGCTATGGGTAAATTTACCGAATATCAGAAAGATTCAGATAAAGCATTTCTTGCTCACATGAAGGAACAAGCAAAGGTAGAGGCAGAACTGAGGAGTCAGGAGTTAAAGGCATTTTCAGACTCAATGGCACTGCTTGCTGGGGCAATTGCAGGAAACCAACCTAACCCTACAACTGCACATGGAAGCCTTCGTAATAATTATCACACCACTATCGAGGATGATGGCAAAACATATTACTCATTCTAGACTGTTCACATTTCAATTGATCTTATAGTTATTTTCTTGTGTTAAATTTATTGGACTGCGTGAACACAAATGGAACACCAAACAAGTGAATATTTGTACACTACACAGGTTACAAAAGATTATATACTTTTAAGGTTACCTTGCTTCAATGGCATATCATATATATATATATATATATATATATATATATATATATATATATATATATATATATATATATATACATATTGTTACTTACTTATATTTAATATATTTTTGTACAAGCATAAATGTAAAGTTTACTGTGTTCTAAAAAGTTCAGTCAAAGCTTCTCTGATTTCCTGTGCAGTAGTGTCTACTTGGGTCCCAAAGTCAAAGCTTTCATCACCTATATTGTCATTTGTATTAAGCCACGCTTCCTGAAATCCATCTCCCCTCATCTCACAAAGATTATGCAGGACACAACAAGAGGCAATTTTTTTAGGCAAATACTTCAAACTCGTATCATTTATCGTGAGAAGGCAACGGAATCTGCCTTTCAGCCTGCCAAATGCTCCTTCAATGACATTTCTTGCTTTGCTTAAACCGGTAATTAAAGAGAATTTGTTCCTGACTTAAAATCCCAGTGTTTTGGTATCGTTTGAGCAACCAAGGTAGTAGAGGGTATGCCGGGTCTCCAACTAAGAAGAGTGGAACATCACATCCATTGATATTCTCTGTCCACTGGAATAAAAACTGAACTAAATGAGTGGTGTGTGGGGGGGGGGGGGGGGAATTTTACAACTTAGCAGTACAACGCCAAACATGGACCTGGATGTGAAACTATCCCTACTAATACTTTATATTACGCGATAAATACGCATGGATAGGAGGTTATTCCAATGTCATCTCTTTTCAGCCACGGAATGTAGTCCTCCGTTTGTCCTGGCAAACCAAGTTTGTTGAAACACCCGTATACAACGCATTGCGAAGGCATTTTTTCCGCAGTTGCATCGGTAAAACCAAGTAAACAACTGTAGTCGTCGATTGCAGCTTGTCCAGATTTGACGTCATCAGCGTTATTCGGACAGACTCTTTTCTCCCGGCCATGTTTTGAAAAACTCATGTTTGGAACAAGATATATCGAGAAGGTTTTATCCCTTTAAGGTATGTTATATATCGTTAGAATCGTCTCGATACGGCCGATTTTTAGAAAAAAATTGAAAATTCTCGTATATGCATTTTAAAGTGTCTATATGAAGTGAAAAACTCATTGGGGTATATTTTTGTTTTAGTATATTTAGTATATTTTATGTACACAAAAGAGCATGGTGGGGGAATTCACCCAAAAATTCAAGAGAATTCGACGTATAGTTTTTGGGCTATGAACATGGCTATTTCATTTCTGGAGAATTTTAGGCTCTCGGCGACAATGCCTTATGGTGTACACAAATAGCGACTATTATATACTAGAATTACTATCGCAAGTGAAGTGCTGCCTCAAATGGCAGGAATTTCCTGATTTATAGTTTCTGATGTTTTACGAAATTGCCCGAAAAAACCCCTAGGCTGATATTATTAATTGCAACAGACACCAGAGTATTTACAGATCTACTGTATTTTTAATATATTGTTCTACCAACCGCTTTGTTGGCAAATATAATACACCCAGACAAAATATTCGTATCAATATTAATAATACCAGTACTGTTACTACCAGCTGAAATAACATCAACATTATAGCACAAAAGTCACCTTCATGTCGAGTTGAATACTCTTTGACTCTTACATTGTGTGCACCAATTTGGGCACGATATTGCTCAATTGTTATACCCATTTACTGAATTAGTTACGTAAATATTTAAAAGTCTTACCTCTACAAATATTTCTTTTTTCCACAAGCACTGCAGCTTGGTTCAGTAAGAGTACGTTTACGTTTGTCAACAGTCAACAGGCACAAATTATGCCTTCGTTTGTATAGTTTTCAGCGAGCACTACGACTTCGCTAAGTTTGATTTTAACGAGCACAATGGCTTCGTTTATATTTTTGACGAGCACAATGGCTTCGTTTATATTTTTGACGAGCACAATGGCTTCGTTTGATTTGATTTGCGTGATACACACACGCAGATAGTGTCTGATCAGAATGATGATCAGCGAACACAATGGCTCCTGTGAGAAGCAATAAACTCACACCAATATACACCTAAAAATAGAAGAAAACAACCGTAGAATCACTTACCAAAATATAGAATTTTTTAAAAACCTGAAAATAGATACCTTACCTCGAAAAGACGATATTTCCTCACCGAAATTGACCAACACAAGACACGCTCAAAGATAGACTTCGAATGCGTTACATGTATAATATACCTCATGGCATTGCCAGTTCAGAACTTCATCGCCGTCGTGGTGTTGACGAATTCAATGTAAATTGATTCCGATACATTCCGACAAACGAAGATCCACCTGGCGTATGTATATAAGTCATGATAAACTCCACACGTCACAAAACGTCATAAAAAAGTCAACAGATAAACATCCCTCGCAAAATCGAGATTTCGTTGACTATACATAATATATATTACACATTTATTACCAAAACCGTGAAAAAACGCGTTATGACTTCCACCCAAAACATGACGAATCCGTTTGCATTCCTAAACGTTTTTGGCTGGAGAATTCAAAAGTGGCAAATTGGACCAATCACATTTCAGTGATCTCACCGTGGCAATTTCAAAGGCTAAGGAATGCAGGCGGATTCGTTAATGTTTTGGCGGAAATCGATCATGGCATGTTTATTTTGGTCCATACCGCGGATCATCGGTTTTGGTAATATACAAAGTATTCTTTTCTGTTGTCAACAAGGGTTCCTATCCATAAAAACAATGGATTTTAGCATCAATGATCCATCTGCGTACGTCATAAAACGCCAAGAAACCCAAGCTTCTCCCAAAACGACCTGGCCATGACAAACTTTGAGAGTTCATAGCTTATTATAGCTCGCGTAATATACGCCAGATTTTCTCTGAAATTTTCAGTGAATGTTCCTGCCTAATTTGGGATATCAAACTAATACCAATATTTCAAATTTTCATGAACGAAGTGAGATAAGAAATAGCCGTAAATTTACATTCTACATTATTTTAACAGTCCTTTCAAACAAGATGAACTTAATTATAACTTTTAGTTTTCCTGACTTCTTGGGAATTAAGACCTCAAATAGTCTAGGACTTTCAACTCGGAGTCAGTAAAGTTTCTTCATTTCTTGCTGTACAAGTTCTCGTATGTAAGCTGTCATTACTCCGAAGAACTCTGAGCTTTAGACGGGACTCGATCCCGCTGGCTATAAACTAACTAACAACATTTAACTGTAAATTTACTGACACAAATAGACTTTTAGCCCAACAAGTACAGTATTTATCAGTGGCGGCGCAAAAAATACTGTCAAAAAATTAAGAGAATTTAACAGTGTCATTCTATTTCAAATCATCGATATTAAAGAAGAAATAAAATCACAACAATTTTGAGGTGTTTTATTACTTGTCTTCATTCTTATATTCAAAAGTTATTTAGGTAGGTTACCTGCCCTTATGCCAGTAGTTCCCATGAGCCCGATTTCAAATCTCAGTCAAAAACTCCCCCCCCCCCAACTTTTCTCCTCAAATTTGGACGAATTGGAAAATCGACCTTGGAGAGAACTGGGGGGACACGTCCCCCGTGGTATTTACGACATACATGTATGGTTTAAATATACCAACGACTTCGGTCTGCCATCTTAGTTCTACAGTAGTTGCTCAACGGTTAGAGTGTCTGCCTAGCATTCGGAAGGTTGTGGGTTTGAGTCCCGTCTAGAACTTATGGTTTTTCTGAGAATAACGTACAGCAAGAACTGGGAAAACTTCAACCTACACGTACAGCAAGAACTGGGAATACTTCAACCAAGGCCTCGGTTGTTAAAGTGCCGCAGTTTCTATTTCTACTATTTGTGCTTGAATTTCTCGAATTTCAGATTAGCGAGTATACACAGAAACATTTTAAAACTGACTACATCGACGTTGTGACGGGCTCGCGTGTGACAGAAGTTGGTGAAAATTCTTTGGTCATTTTGGACAAGAAGACCAAAGAAAAGCGGGTGGTAAAGTATGGTACCTGTGTGTGGACTACTGGCATTGCACCATTGCCTCTAACCCAAGCAATCACCAAGAAAATACCAGGACAGACTAATAGGTGAATTTAACAGAACTTCATGTTTTTGTATAGTTCTTTGTAAAGTGTCTATAAAGTGAAAAACACTATCTTATTTTAATGGACATGTACAGAAGATCACGACCGGAGCGTTCGAGGTTAAAAAGGACGACCCAAAAGGACTCGTCCAGTTAGTTCTTCCACGGCTTTTTACTCAGGCTATCTGTTGCTTTCGGCTCGGGTTTTTCCCCTTTTTTGGGGGGTGTCACAATTTTGCATATTGCACTTTTTACTTCCGCTAATATTCATCTGGTGAGTTGTTAGTCGTGTGACTGAGTGAGGCCGTGAGGCATGTTGTAAGTTCTTTGCTCCTTTCGCTTTAGGAGTTGGACAAAAAGTTGAACAGCTTTGCCTTTTGATCAAAGTGTTCTGCACGTTCTTGCGAAATGGACTGACTGACTTCGTAGTTTAACAATGATCAGATGTGGCTGACAACTGTCTGAGGGGCTGTTTACATGGGAGGAATCCCGCCATGCATGTATATATCTCTTATTTGTCCCGTTCCGTTTATATATAGAAAGAATTTTACCGGGACGATTTTCGTCCCGTCCCGGCAAAGCGCGATCCCGGTTCGCTCAGCCGGGATCCCGGCAAATGCAAGACAATTTTTCTCATGTGAACACTCCGTCCCGCTTTGCCGGGACGTTTGCCAGGACGATATTATGCTGACTTGGCAAAAATTCTGACTGAAAATTCTGACAAAGTTTGCCTAGTCCGTCTACTCCGAACGTTTTCTCAAGAAATAATCCACTGTAGAATTTATAAAATATATTGGCAGAAAGATAATTCATCTGGCTACAACATACGTACAGTTTATCCGACCAAATAGCTTAGTTTTCTTAAAAAAAGAGAAATACCGAACATGTCCAACACGAACTAGAGATGCTTGTTGAACGTCCCGGGTATTCAAGGGTGAAATCGTCCCGGTAGAAACATTCTCATGTAAACCCAGGATGAAAAACGTCCCGTCCCGTCCCGGCAAACGTCCCGTCCCGGCAAACGTCCCGTCCCGCCTTCCATATAAACAGCCCCTTAATAGTAAATATGTTCACTAATGTGAAGTATGCACCACATTCAGCCTTCTATCTGATCTTCCTCGGCCCACTCCTACCTATATGCTCGCACGGTATAGAGCCTCGGCAGATGAGACCTCCACACTTTGCCAGTAGCCCGAGTGAACGCCTCGTCTTGTATAAAATATGTTGTCAAATTTGTTTTTCTAAATTTGCCGTCATGCAAGCTTTCAGAGTGTTTTAATTTCGGAAGACCTAACCATAACAAAAACTATAACCCCATATAGTCAGAAATCTAGTTTACCGTCTAGCTTCTTGGAAGGAAAATAATTAACGACATGTTTTGAAAAAGCAGCGGCAAGACTGGACCGATCCTTTTGAGTCATCCCATCCAAATTTTCACCTATCATTTTTATTTCATCATTGTAAAGTATACCCATCTGCAACCTACTGTACGAAGTCTTAACTCGAAATTCAAAAAAGAGGCGCTGCTATTGCGATTAGAAATCTTAAGTTTGACGGCCTCCATTAAAATTTCCAAAGTGCGCACTCTAGTGTAACTCGAGAAGGCCTTTGACGTTATTTTCTTAACAACAACATCTCATGTTGTAAAATTACTGTTGCATACAAGAGGTTGTCAGTGAATGAAAAATAAAATATTCCATAATTCCGTCAACGCACACAGTTATACAGGATTGTAGTAATGAATGTGATTATTCTGCAGGGATTGCGCAGCATATAAGCCCAATTGACAAATCGTACGAGCAAATTGGGTTAGGTTTGTTCAGAACATAACGCGCCGACACACGATGATGATTCATAGTTTGTTCCAATCAATTTTCCTGAAGATTTTTAGAGCGACCTTACTACAAACAAGTGTTTTTCAGCGTAGTAGTGTGTCCTACTATTTGAAAGATTAACAAAACTTTGGAGGCAGAGCAGTCAGTCTGACTCTCGAGTGAACCGTCGGAAAATATTAAAGCGAATATTTCTTGTCTCCTCACACCATACCATGCCACCATGGTACATAGTAAGTTCCACTTTACTTTTATTTAAGATTATAAAATATATCATATAAGTAAAGCAAACGACAATGAAGGTTGAATTTGATGTATAACCAGACCCAGTGCTAAAAAGCGGTGCCCTGTGGCGTTCAAAAGATCGCGTTAAAAATGTCGCGTCAAAAATATACTATTGATTCCTAACGAACGAACGAACGAACGAACTCACACACGGAATATAAAGCGATTTGAAAGTTAGCTGCGCCCGCAAGGCAACTTTAGGGCACCGCAATTGTATATATAAAATACATGTATGTACTAACAATTCATTTAGTATTTTAATTAACACTTAAAAGAAATGTTATTAGATGTTACAAAATAGATAGCATATAAACAACCTCAATAAATATACAGTCTGATTTGCAAAGCAACAAAGCGTAAATACTAATCTAAATATTTAGCGGTAGAAAACCTAAGAAATTTAACCAAAACAATTTACAAGTTGAAGCAGTTCAACACATTATTGATGCGCCAGCTTTGTGAGCCACATCAACAGGCCATTCATGCAAATTGCAGAATTATATATACTGAGGCCAACTAGTTTTCTAACTTTTTTTTTTCTGTCACTGTATAATTTCCAACATGAGAAAAATGCTCTCAAACTTTGAATTTTTATGTGCCAGCAGCGTCTACAGCGAATTTCTTCGGACTTCACCATCTGGCGTCAAATACAAGCTAGTCAGCTAGAGGCCTAGAGCCACACTCATACAACATACAGATACAAACGAGCGCATCGTGAAAAACTTCTTCCTGTCTCTAGCAGACTAATGCTGTCTTTCTCAAGAAGAAACCACGACGTCAGAATTGAAATGTCGCAGCTATATAGAAAATTCATTGTACTTTTCTTCGGCAATATCCTGTTAGTATTGGGCGATTATCGATCTCGTCAGCCGAAGCAATACAGTCCTCGTTCTGGCAAATTCCGAAACCAGATTTGTCAAAATGGGCTACCAATACTCCAAACATACATTGGATGATTCCGTTTCAATCCACAGTCAGAACAACAACTAAATGATGACGAATTCGACATTTTTGTTGTCAAATTATATGCGCTCTCGTTGTTTCTTCCTTAGTCACGCAAGTTTGGGTTAAGAAAATGACGTCACAACCCTTCTCAGGTATCAATATTCACAATGAAGAAAATTTTAATGGCGGACGCAATTTTCAGCATTTCAAACGTTTATAACTTTAAACCTATTGGTTTATATCGGTTCAAATTTTGTACACGGGGTTTTTATATCCCAATAAAGTTCGTCGAAGTTAAATTTTCGCAAAATTTTATGGTCGATTTTTCGTCTTAGTGACACTTTAACCTCGACCGGCAGGAGCATGCATCATGCATCCAGTGAAAATTTCATTTGGCATATACCGTACTACATGAGTTATGAATTTACAAATGTTGCCATTGCTACTTTACTTTTAGAAAAACTTGGGCTTTTTGGTAACCATGCTTTCTAATGCCGTATGCAGGAGGATCGTTGATGTCAAAATCCACTGTTGTTATGTATATAGTTATCCAGTTTGCATGCGTAGGCCGTTAGGTGTATTTCTCCCGAAGAATTACTAAATAGCCATAGCAAACTTTGAGACTGCATAGATCGAATATATTCGCCAGATTCACTGGAAACATTAAGAAGTGCTTTCATCTTTACAGTGCGCGATTCTCTATTTGCAGACGATGAAGGCAAGCAACAGTCTTCGTGAGTGAATAACCTCAAAACATAATTTTAATTTGAAACTGAACTTGTACATATATACATTCAAACAACTTCTGAAAAACTTTATTCTGGTATTTTGACTGGTAATTTTCATGCAATTAACTCGTGTTTTCTTTACACTTGGACGAACAGTTTCGAAAACGTTTTTCGCGACCAAAATCAAACCAAAACTTACTCACTCACTCACAAAAATCCCCCAAACATATACAATGTACAGTATTTACTCGCTCACCTTTACAAAGTGTTATTTTTATGATATTTTGATGTGAACATGTAATTTGTTCAGTACTTTTCTCCTTTGTTGGTTTCAACCAAAATACAGGCACCATTTTGATAAAGAAAAGATACAAACAAACCGACAAATAACAACAAAAATCACCCGAGAGGAGAGTGAAACGAGTAAACTCAACACAGTTACGTTTCAAATATAAAGTGCCAGTTATCTTTTCAGTGCCAGTTTGCTTTTCTGCGAGCAATTTCGGGTGATTTCTCAAATTCCTTCCTTAATGGACCAACCAAAATGCAGAAATCGTAATCAACTATGAAATTATACTACAAATACTGTACACTTTAAAACCAAACCGAGACTGCATGGTTACAAAAATGCAACACCAAGGCCATCTGGCTATAGAAATGGTTTGATTATAAATATTGCGTTTTTCGTTCTGTTATACAGAAATGGTTTGGTTACGGATGAATTTCTGCGAGTGAAAAACAGTAAAGGAACTATTTACGCTTTGGGAGACTGCTCGGTAGTCGAGCAGGAGAAACTTGTGGAATCCGTGGACGAGTGGTTTAATAAAGCGGACAAAGATCGAGATGGCACGTTGGACATAGTTGAATTTGCAGGTAATTGCTCCCTTTTACACGAAGCATGTTGTTTTCTGGAGCCTCTGTGACCCTTTATCAAAAAGGGAAAACTTCATTTTCTGCTTAAAGTCTTCATTAAGGTTTGCAGGGTCATTTCGGTAAAACGCTCTCAATTCGTCAGAATTTATGCCACAAAGAAAAAAACTAGATATCAGCTATTACTTTGTGGAATACAATGCTGTATTTGATTTTGCGATAAACACAAACCAATAATAGTTGCAAATTTTTCAAGTAAAACCAGAGGACTTCACTCGGGGCGACTTAAGAACAAAGCGTTTCATTTTGTTCAAAAAAATTTTTCAGTTTTGATTACGAGATAAATTTTCGGCGAAACAGTGTCAGCGTTTTTTTTTTTTTTATTTGTTCCCTGGTTTCGATTTTATGACTTATTTTGTCCGAATGTTGGTCGAAAAACAGTAATTTCAAGTGTGGTCGTCAATAACATCAGCAAAACTCGACATATCAAAAACCCTTTGAAAGTTTTCATGGCGATAATGTAATATAAATAAGTTTTGTGGAAACACCACGTAAAATATTTATTTGCTAAGCTTTCGGCCTGTTGACTGAGACCTTCATCAGAGCAATAACAACAAGCTGTTGGCTCGCGTCATTTATAAACTAAGCAACTGATCAATTGAATCACGTAAGAATACAATGGCGTATCACGTTAATTTTAGTGTTTAACTGTTTAATGGCTGTCCTTCCTGAGAAATAGTGTGATGTTTTGCGATCTTAATAGATTCTCTTGTTCTTCGCGTGAAGTATTGCTTGTCGCTGGCTAAGAGTGACGACTCTTAGTTTATAAATGACGTGAGACAACAGCTTGTTGTTATTGCTCTGATGAAGGCCTGAGTCAACAGGCCGAAAGCTCAGCAAATAAATATTTTACGTGGTGTTTCCACAAAACTTATTTATATTATATATCAAAAACCGCTGACACAGTTTTGCTGGAAATTTATCTCGGAATTAAACTCCAAAAAAAGATTTTGAACAAAACAAAAGGCTTAGGGAAGCCCTCTGGATTTAATTAAAAAATTCACAACTATATTATTGATTTGTGTTTATCGCAAAATGAAAGACAACGTCGTATTCTACAAATTAATAGCTTTCTAACGATATCTATTTTATTTTTGTGACGAATTGGCAGCGCTTTACCGAAATGACCTTGAAAATCTTAACGAAGACCTTGAGAGATTTTCCACCAACTTAATTTTCAAACTGGTTAAGTCATTGAAAATGTGCCCGACAAGTACCAACCCGAACATATTTGCCAGTTGGGAACTAGTTCGTTATACTAGGGCAACCATAAAACTTGAATGATGTTGTAGAGTTTGGTGGTCTGTATACACATGCAAAATGTCAAGTGATTTTGTTGTTTAATTTCGAAGATATTTCCAACTTTTTCACTACCTCATTTGTATATGACAAACACAGAAATAATTCAAGAACAAAAACCGATATGACGCCTTTTCAAACAAAACAGACTTTGTGTGAGGGATTATATACATAAAAGTTTCTAAATTTGACCGTAATTTTCTTCCGATTTTGTAGTTCATGTTGTATCTTTGCACTCCTGTTCGTTATTAAACAGTATTTATATGTAGCTTCTAAAGCTATATATTGTTTTTTAAATTTGTGCATGTTTTAAGAGAAAATCGACGTTCTGTAAAAGGTTACTAATTTTTACCGTAATCTTCCGATTTTCTAATCCTGATCAAATATTTCTCGTTTTTGAATTTTCCTCATAAATTATTAAAGTGCATATACGAGAATTTTCATTTTTTTCTTCTAAAAATCGGCCGTCTTGAGACGATTCTAACGATATATAACACGCCTTCAACGGATGAAAACTGCCCGACATATTTGGTTCCAAACATGAGTTTTTCAAAACATGACCGGGAGAAAAGAGTCTGAGTACGAGTATGGTTGATGACGTCAAATTGGGACAAGCTGTAATTTCGACTACAGTTGTTTACTTTACAATTGCGGACAAAATACCTTCGCGGTGTGTTTTATTCGAGTGTTTCAACAAGCCAGATAATGGCATAAACTCAGAGAATGGTGTAACACGTCACAGGAAGGCTTAGACTAAAGGTTTAAGATTGGAGACAGGAGAAAGACGCCAACTGCTTTGGGTTGTTAACTTGTTAAGCGCAAACGCACACAAAGTGTAAGCCAGTCGATTCCCAACGTCGGTTTCGCTGGAAGAGTAGTTTTCCAGTACAAGATAAGCTCTATATCTCGTGTATAGAAATGGATGGTATTAGAGAAACGTTCTACCCACCCGCATCTGCTCCACACGGTCACCAAGAAGCGCTTTCAGGGCGAGCGATCCGAGTCACCGGCGCAGTGAGAAATCAACAAACCCGTTGTATATTGTAATTTAATGCATTTTTTCCACAAATATGGATCCTCGGTGTAATAACTTTTTAGATATTTAGGAAAGAAGACTCAAATACCAGTGAAAAATCCCAATCTTCCATACCCTTGAAATACATCTACTCTTGAATATTTATATAATGAAAACAAAACAAGCAGTCCGATATCGTCCTGTCAAGCACCTTGTCAGCTACATGTCTTCCTTTTATAACATATTCATCTCCAGCCACATCCGTAGGCAACTCTGCATTTATCTCCGTTTCTGCAATTTCCAGAGTCTGTTTATATGTTTTAGCTAAGTTGTGGTCTGGCAGGTAAAACACTAATTTTGCCATTGATAAATTATAATATTTATTGGCATGTCAGGAATACAATTTTGATGATCTTCCCAACTGTAGCTATTTTCTATAGATACGAATACGCAGAAAACCCTAATAATTTTGGCTAGTTGCACCACGTGACAAATTCATGGTATTGTCATAAGCGAAATGTCTGACTGCATTGTTTACATGTGGAGGCTAGAATTTAGTTCTTAAGAATACCTTGAAAACGCGTTTTTCTTGGGGAATATGTGGCTTTTTTTTGTCGGTTGATCGGTTCACCATGTCTGGTGCAAGTTGCGTCTTTTATACGGCTGTTTAACAAGCCGTAAAAGCGATCTTTCTCTGTTTATAAAGTATCTTTCCCTGCTGCTGGTGATAACACGGAAAAATGAATCTGTAAAGGACGTCGAAAGGAATGGCTCTTAAAAAACCATATCTTACGGACAAGGCAGATGACTCCAGATTTGAATAAAATACAGAAAAATAAACTTTATACCTCTGCGAGCTTTATTTTAAGGTAGACCAGATTGTTCAACGTAAGCTTCCGATTTTCAGTATTTTGCGCAAATTATTACTTATTGAAATATGAACTCTATCAGTTGGTCAAGGTGTCCAGAATATTTCGCTTGTTTTTAAATACGCGTCTTCTTTTCTGAGCCTTAGATACAAACGTAAATAGAGTTTTGGGTCTACCGAGCATTTACCAAAAGAGAAAGCGAGCGTTGGATTCTTGTGCAGTGCTCGATAATGCGACATAAGCATTGAACTTTCTGGCGAAAACAGCGCCATTTCCTAGTACACTTTACTTATTAAAATACATTGCGATACATCCATGTGAAGAAAAGTCTTTTATTTTGCTGAGCTTTCGTCCTGGTTAACTCAGGACTTTTTTAGAGCAAGACAAACTATAGCCTGCGATTTTCTCTATGACTCTATTTCTTATTAATTTCTTATGTCAGTGTGTATTTTGATGACTAACTTTTATATTTCTTTACGGAGTCTTTTAATTTACCAGTCTTTTGCTGGATTTTAAATCTAATAATATAATTTTTGGCGTATGAAAAACTGTAAGACAAACTGTTTAATAATATTTTTCAAACAAAGTTCGTTGGTTGTGTTGGATACTATCTCTATTGACTGTATGATTGCATCTCTCAACTATATGTTCTCCCATAGCGGTTTGGCCAGTGGTGAATGCATTGCTGCATTGCACAAAGAGTCACAGGGAATTGTTTTCACAACAGTTTTTGAGTCGTTGATGAAATTTCAAAATACAATTTTGACGACTTGTAAAATTTTGACTAAATCCTCACACGGCATAAATTAGATCACCTCTGCTGCGAACTAATTTCTCTTTCGAGAAAAGCGATAATAGAGTTTATACAGTATACTGTCGCTCGTAACCTTTGGTAAATGTTCAAGAACTTCATTACCCCATAAATCGTCTTTTCTTATTTTGCGCTTTATTTAGTATTAAAGGTAAGGTCCATTCTGTTTGCTTACACCAGTCTGCTTGCCACACTACGACTTGCATATCTTCTAACAGCGCTGACAAGAATATTTTTTCGGCCTTCCATTTCGCCCAATGCCCCCATCAATTGAGCGTCAACAGCTTCAGAGTTTAACGATAAAACGACAGTTGAACGACGGTTGCCTGGTTTCTTCTTCATTTTAGACCCCGACTCACTAATCTCTCCCGACTCAATATTCGCCTGAAATTCTTCTTCGAATGGCTCAGAAACCGCAACAACTGACTCTAAATCACTTTCCATGTTTCCCTGAATCCAAAATTCTTACTTACTTAGGGTGTCGGCTTTTATTCTCCAGAAAATTTTGCTTTAGTTCAAGGTACACCAACGACGCACTATAGTATTGCTTATAATGAATTTCTGTTGATGCACTATACTCGTCACGTGATATCCTTCTCCTTTGAGCCTCAACATGATTTGCCGCCGCCTGACTAATCTCTTTGAAGTTTGCCGGCTAGCCAAACCATCTCATTTTATTAACTGTGCTCATACCAACCACAGTAAATAGCTGTAAAGCTCGAGAAAAAAGTCAGTGGTTCATGTAACGCGAGAATTATATGTCGAGTCTCTTCGGGTATCAAATATCAACACAACTATTAACGGCGTGTGCGATTGTAAGTGTGTATCATATCAAGATACTTGCAAGCGACATTACTGACCAATAACTATGTCTACGAGAAAGAGTTGATCAGACATCAGGAAAGCAAAAAAAGAAAGTATTATTTCCGCACATGTACAGCGTTCAATGTCAAGTCTCTTCGCCTTATTACACAGCTTCATGTTTACCTAGAAAAGTGTCACCTGCAAGTTCACTTAATATCAACGTCATGTGCAATTGTAAGCGTATATAATATCAAGATATACTTGCCAGCGACATTTATACTGCCCAATAACTATGTCTGTGAACACACAAAACACATACGAGACGAGAAAGACTTGATCAGACATCAACGCAGGCAGTTGACAAGATGTTCAACATAACGACATATGCTAGCGCTTGTTTTGTTTTCATTATATTTTCATGTTCGATGTATTCAGATGATCTGGAAGGTTGTGGTTTTTTAGCAGCACTTTCTTTCTAAATATCTAAAAAAGTTATTTTACCTGGAGTCCGTGTTTGTTAAAATAATTGCATCAAAACAATGAAAATATGCGTTCAATCCCCTTGTCGCGCTTGACTCTCAATTCAAAGCTTTCCTTCGCGTTTGTCTGCAGTAAATATGGTGGGTAGAAGGTTTCTCTAATATATCAGCTCTTTTTAGCCACGGGATATAGGGCTTCTCTTGTCTTGAAAACAATGTTTCCGAAGAAACCGTCTGGCCAGTTGGATTACTTTATTAAATAGACCATACAGTGCGCCATACTGTATCTTTCCTAACATTGGCATCATTCTATATTGCTTCTGGTATTAAATCTTCATCGTGAACTTCCCTATGAAGTATTGTACCGTTTTTAGGGTCTGGCTTGTTGAAACTTCCGAATACAACACACAGCGAAGGTATTTCGTCCTCAATTGTATACTAAACAACTGTAGTCGCAAATACAGCTTGTCCCGGTTTGACGTCATCAGCCTTATTCTAGCCTGCGTGCAGACGTTCACTCCCCGCCCCCCCCCCGAAAGGCGGGGGGGGGGGGGGGGGGAGTGAACGTCTGCACGCAGGCTACCTTATTCGGACTCAGACTCTTTTCTCCCAGCCGTGTTTTGAGAAAAACTTTTTTCGCCATGTTTAGAACCAAATATCTCGGGAAGTTTTCATCCGTTGAAGGAGTGTTATATATCGTTAGAATCGTCTCAATACGGCCGATTTTTAGAAGAAAAAAAGAAAATTCTCGTATATGCACTTTAATGAGTTTGAGAGGATATGGAGCCAACCCACTCCTGAAAATGTATATGGACCTGTAACAAGAAGTAAATGTTGGAATATTTTTTTAGAAATTATGGAAGAAGCTAAACGAAAATACCCTCAAGTTTCCTCGTACTTTTCGAAGGCATGGGAAAAGTCTTTAAAGAAGTAAGTGTATAAAATCTTCAATAATTATAGAAAGTGATTAAGTTACTGATTCATTTACGTTAACTTACCAATACCCCTGATATAGTTTCTTAATGTTATTCAACAATTAATATTTATAACGATTAATACGGATTGTTTAGAATAAGATACTTTGTTCTTGCTTGAAATCTCGAAATGAGTTCGGTCCGAACCAAGAGAGCATAAAGGCAAGGCAGTGAATGTATAGTAATAGTCTAGTTTTATTCTAGTTCTTCTTAAAGTGTCACTAAGACGAAAAATCGACCTCAAAATGTTGTGAAAACTTAACTTCGACGAACTTTATTGATATATAAATACCCCGTGTACCAAATTTGAACCGATATAAACAAATAGGTATAAAGTTATAAACGTTTGAAATGCTGAAAATTGCGTCCGCCGTTAAGATTTTCTTCACTGTGAATATTGATACCTGAGAAGGGTTGTGGCGTCATATTCTCAACCCAAACTTGCATGACTAAGGAAGAAACAACGAGAGCGCATATAATTTGACAACAAAAATGTCGAATTCATCATCATTTAGTTCTTCTGGCTATGGATCGAAACGGAATCATCCGATATATGTTTGGAGTATAGGGTAGCCCATTTTCGAAATTTGCGAGGACGATGACTGTATTATTTCGCCTGACGTGATCGATAATCGCGCGATATTGCAATACGAACAAGATATTCCCGAAGAAAAGTACAATGAGTTTTCTATATAGCAACATTTCAATTCTGACGTCGTGGTTTCTTCTTGAGAAAGACAGTATTAGTCTGCTAGATATACTGGAAGAAGTTTTTCGCGATGCGCTCGTTTGTATCTTTATGTGGCATGAATTTGGCTCTAGGCGTCTAGCTTGTATTTGATTGATATGAGATGGTGAAGTCCGAAGAATATCGCTGTAGACGCTGCTGGCACTACTTCATAGAAATTCAAAAGTTTGAGAGCATTTTCTCTCCAGTTGGAAATTATACATACAGTGACAGAAAAGAAAAAGTAGTTGGCCTCAGTATATATCAGTGGCGTGGTGACAAGTTTTAGGCTGGGGTGGCCAGATTAGCTTTCGCGCCCCTCCCCCCCAAAAAAATATATATAAAAAAAATTGAAATCTAGAGTCTCTGATATGCCATTTCCTGCATTTTGGAGTGATATTTTACAGAATTCTGAAGATTATAAAACTTCATAGAAAACACGAAAGATTACAGATTTCAGATCTTTATATCCCCCAGCTCCCCCGGCCCGTACGCCTATGTTCGATATACATAAGTTCTATATCGAAATGATTGCTTGAATATAATGAATTCAGCCCCATTGAAGACCTAGCTATACAAAGAAATAGGTTTATTTTGTTACGTTTTGGCGCCCTTGCTAATTTTGGCGCCCCTTCTGCAACCCCAGCTGGGGGGGGGGGGGGGGGCCTTGGCCCCCCGGGCCCCCTGCCACCACGCCACTGGTATATATATATATATATATATATATATATATATATATATATATATATAAATTCCGTCAATTTGCAATGGCCTGTTGGTGTGGTTTACTAAGCTGGCACATAAGTATAACTAAAATATCAATCAATAATGCGTTGAACTGCTTCAGCTTGTACAATTGTTTTGGGTAAATTTCTTCAGGTTTTCTACCGCTACAATATTTAGATTAGCATTTTCGCTCTGTTGCTTTGCAAATCAGACTGTATATTTATTGAGTTAGTTTCCCAGTGGGCAAAAAGACGTCGGTTCGACGTTGATTCGACGTCGCCCTCGGACGTCGAAACGACGTCGAAAAAGTCGTCGAAAACGCAAATCGAATCGACGTCGAAATTTCGACGTCGCTGTGACGTCGATATGCGACGTCGTTTTTACGTCGAAACAACGTCGCTTTAACGTCGAAACGACGTCGATTTAACGTCGAAAAAGTCGTCGAAAACGCAAATCGAATCGACGTCGAAATTTCGACGTCCCTGCGACCTCTTTTTTTCGACGAAACAACGTCGCTTTAACGCCAATTTTCCACTTTGAGAAGATTTTTTAAAGTTGCCGTACGTACTTCTCTTTTGATTGGACATTACAAAAATATGCCGAGTATACATACATTAATATGATCTGAATAATTTCTGACTTAAAAAGGTCGACATACGAGCTGTCATCTGAATTTCCAAAGTTTATTGCAAATGCAATATTCAAATATTAAATTCACATCATGCATTTTTAATATACACAGAAGGATTTTAAAGAGCTTTAAACAGCTATGATATATTAAACACCAGAGACAAGCAATGCAATAATATATACTTGTAATAATTATATTATAAAGTGGTAATGAGGATTTACCAAAAATTTAATGTACATTAAACACAACTTAAATATTTTACTTAATACAAAAATACCTGTTTTGAATGTAAACTATAATGTTTATTAAAAGGCTGTACATGGATACATTAGCAGGCCTGTAATAGAATTTGCCATTTAAACGCAGTGAGATTGTCTGGGTGACCTTGCCAAAACAAAAGACTGAGTTATCTCGAGGGACAGAGTTATCCATATCCCGCAAGTTCTCTATGTTAGTCCATTTCCGTGTTAAAACGTCAACATGAGAATGAAATATAACCTTGAACAATAGGGTAATGGGACCTCCATGTCAATGCTTCATCCTGATCGAGTTATCGCAGTGGGTAGGGTCAAGTTTTGTATAATTATGCATGCGTAATTATATATAATTGTATAAATTATTAGGTGTGTGTATAATCATTCTTTTGTTACCCAGGATACCTCAGGGTGAAGCATTCACATGAGACTCAATTGGGGATAACTAGCCCCAAGTTAACTCTAATTCTAACGTTTTGACTAAACATAAATCTAAATGAAACACTACAAAGAAAATTGTAAATCTAGGCTAGCAAAGTATGTTTACAGGTAGAGACATGTTATTTTAACCACTTCCCTAATAATTAAAATAGTTACTCTTTCTGACTTCTTCCACCACCACCTTTCCTGTCTGGAGCATACTTCAACAATGAAGAGCACAAAGAAGCAACATCATTCTCTGTTCCTGGGCTGCTCTTTAACACACTTGCTAAAAATAATCAATTAAGACAGAAAAATTATATACCTGTATATATACATTATAGTCAGAAATCCCCTATTCCCCTTTAGTCATCAACTTCATATCAACAATAAATAATTATTTGTTACCTGTAACAACTTGAAAAGTCCTAGTCTCATTAAACGCAATCTTTCCTCCATTTCCTCTCATATTCATACACGACATTACTTCATTACTAAAAAGCCTGTAAAATATTAATATATTTTAACACAATTTAATATATAAAGATAAAATTTGTATAGTCAGTTTAAGAAGTTGCAGCTTGATGTCGGTAATATAATAATAATTAATAATATAAGTGATATAATTGTCAGTTGTTTGCTGTACAAGCTGTGTTAGTTAATAATCTCAGGGGGAAAAAAGCTAGAGCTCAGAGTTTTTCTAACAGAGTTTTTCTATAAATACAGCTTGTACAGGAAACAACTGACAATTATTAAAATTTGTATACTTGTACTAATATCACACTGACACATTCAATAATAAACCTATTAAAACACACTACTGATCAATAATTATAAAAGCTATAAATGCTAATTATTTTATGGGATATACAGTATACCTTTTCATAACATTTCTCATATTTTCTTTTATAGAAGTGCCACCAATACTTCCTAATCTAGACACCTAGTTAAAAATATTAATTATAAAAATATTGAGCCGCTATAACAATACTATACAAAGTACCACCCTTCCACATCCCATGGGGAAATTGCCGTGAAGTACTGAATGGTTGGATTTCTCATGTCGCCGATCGTCGGTGATTTGTGATTTAAATGCATGTTAAAACGGGAAGTGCAGCAGCATGTTAAGTAATAAAGAACAATACAGAAAAGCAGTGCTTTTATTCTTTTACTTAACATGCATCTAAATCATGGGTCGGCGACGATCGGCGACATATGAGAACCAGGCTTTAAATATACTGTGCATTAGCATTGAAGAAATGCGGTGAAAAACACTATTTACACCATCAACCGTAATCCCACGCAATCCTGGCAAGTTTCGACATTGTTCTACGCCATCCTCACACCATCCTGGCAAGTCCGATCCCCCGGCAGTTTTAACCTTATTTGGGGGGAACACAAAGCAACGTGCGCGAGGACACTGGTTTACTGGGTGAAGTTGAACTATTTAAACATCAGACAAGATATTCAATCATCAGTTTGCTCGATGTAAGATTGTATGCGAAACTGCGAGTATATCTGTTCATCCAAGTTCATATGACAATGGCATATTTTAATATAAAAGTCACGGAACCACTGTACACCAATTCCAATGCTATCTATATTCTGCATATCATCATATAGAAAGGATCAAATACATCAAAAACGTAAGTAATAACATAAACAGTTGATTATCGTTTTGAAAGTGTTAAAATTCAGTCTGTAGCACTGATATAATATAATTGTACAAAGCTGGTATGTACAGTTGGTCAGTTGACTGACACATTTTATGGCTAATAGGGTAAAAAGCACTACATTTAGTTTCTATTTAAACAATAATGTACCATACCAGCAAGTTTTTTTTGCTCTCGTCTTCAAACGAATTCTCTAGTTCTTTAAATTGTAGAACAGTCTCGATTCTTTGAACATGAAAATCTGATGCATCAGGCTCATATCGGCTTCCAACATTGTGTAAAGAGTCTCTTATTTCCAAAAGTAAATGTAGAACTCGCTTTTGAAATTCTTGGAGAAATAATATTTAAAAAGAAGAAAAATAAATAAGTGTTAATAATTTTGACAATTTATATGAACCACAATTGAATGGTAAAATTAAACTGTTTAATAACAGTTCTATTTAATGGTATAATACAATTATGAACATTTCGCATTTACACCTTACAATTTCAAATAAATATCAGACATGAATAAACATGTACAATTTGTAGGTAGGTGCAGTGATACACTAAGTTAAGCCTGCTTTTCATATATTTGTATTGCCAAACATCACCAACACAGTTTCCGATGAAATAAGATTATGATAACCAGCAAGCACAGATTACTTGTTATGCCATAAACATAACTACAGGTAGTGTAAATGTCAAATATTCATACTGTATAGTATTTCATAACAATAAGTGAGAAATTTAATTAAGGGAATAAGCTAGAAAAGAAATAAATGGTCAAAACTCACTTTCTTCTGACAACGGATATTGAGCAGGTAATTTCCTGTTTTGTTCCACAGTTTGTGGTTCATTACAGGATAGACTTGATTCTATTTCAAAGGAGTGGGCTACGGATCTTTGTGATTTGGATCTTGAGTAAGAGCCTGAATTACAATGATTGGTGTGTGGATGTGACTCAGATCTTGATCTTGAATGATGAGAACTTGATCTTGATCTTGATCTCGAGCCATAAGATCTTGACCTCGAACGACGATAAGATCTGGATCTTGAACGATGAGGTCTTGAGCGAAATACAGGCATTGAGGAGATCTGGATCTTGAACGATGAGGTCTTGAGTGAAATACAGGCATTGAGGAAGATGATGTTCCAGGCAATGTTGAATCTTTTCTTTGTCTGGCTGATTTGCATGTGGATTTAATATTTCCATAATTTCCTTTTTGGCTATAGGGAGATCTTGAACGCTGTCTTTGTGTTGGTGTTCTCAACTGGTCTGGATTAGGTCTTGGGGTTTTACTCTGTACTGCAAATTTTGCTGGTGGTTTTGGCAGTTGTACAAGACCTGTTAATTTAGTACAGGAATGTTAAGCTTATTTCAGTTGCAAATATAAAGATCGAATACTGGAAAAGGATTTCCACGTATGTTGTGAGACAAACTGCTCTCATTACTCTTGTACTGTACATTAATAATTCCAAAGAAAGTTATAAACCTGTCAAGTGAAATTAATGCTCTTTAGTATGGAAGTACTGTACAGTAATTATTGACAAAGTTTGTGTCCATGTGATATCAGAATAGTTGCCTCGTGTCTGTGTACCCTGATACAGAACCACTGCTCATTTTGTAAAGTAACTATTTATAAGTAATACCATGACTTGAGGGAAATTAGTGATTAAATTTCCCACAGCCGAGGGTAGGTTTGCAAAAGTATGAGGGTGAAGCCTGAGGACTTTTACAAACCTACCCGAGGCAGAGGGGAAATTTAATCGCTAATTTCCTGAAAAGTCATGGTATCAGTTTGTAATACTATGATCTCTGAGGAAAAGGTTGATAACTTTACTGAATAAGGGAAATCAAGCTGTTTGATTTGTGATGGATGAGTGAATCGCTTTTTCACTTTGAATAATACAAATATTAACATGAGGGAAATTTAGTAGACCAAGAAATCCTTTGTCTTCTACTAAATTTCCTGCTTGCATAATATATGCATGTGGGAAAATTAGAAGACAAAGGGAAAATTTCCCTCTTGCATGAGCAATTTACGAGTACGTTAAATAGTCTTTACTGAAGACTACACTTGAACTTTTCTCTTACCTGATCTGCATTTTACTTTAACAAGGTGAAATGAATGCCAACTGGCTGAAGGCGGTCTATTCTCCTTTGCTGCTTTGACAACATTTATACCATTGGGCCACCGCACAAGTTGGTCCTCAATCCAGATTTCTGGAATCACTCCTTCATGTTCTTCACCCTTTTCTTGCCATACTGCTCTTGCCCACATGTGTGAAACTATTCAAATAATATAAATAAAATAAATAAATAAATATATAAATATAATATATAAGTGAGTTTTGGTTCACGAAATGTTAGAGTGCTCAATACCATATTGATAGAGCAAAATACAAAGTATGAAGTATAGACGTATAGTTGTTACCTTAAAGTCTTCTCTACCAGAGGTTTCACCCTAACTGATATTTTTCAATCACCTGAAGATCCTGTTTAGGGTGAAACCTCTGGTAGTGAAGACTTTAAGGCAACAACTATACTTCATACTTTGTATATATATATATATATATATATATATATATATATACACTGTATATATATATCGTGTTCGTGGACTTCACAAAGGCCTTCGACACTGTTGGCAGGAGTGGACTATGGCAACTTCTCAGGAGGTATGGATGTCCAGAAAAGTTTACCAAGATGATTGAGGCACTGCACACTGGAATGATGGCACGAGTCAACTGTACTGAGGAAATCCCAGAATTTGCCGTTACAAATGGTGTAAAGCAGGGATGCGTCTTGGCACCGACTCTCTTTTCTATCTTCCTATCTGCCATGCTTGATGAAGCTTTTCGTGATCTTGAGGATGGAATCTACATACAATCCAGACTGGACGCAGACCTCTTCAACGTCTCCCACTTCCGAGCCAAGACTAAGACCACTAGGGTACTTGTGAGGGAACTTTTGTTCGCTGATGACAGTGCACTCGTGGCTCACACAATGGAGGATATCCAGAAAATCGTTGATGCCTTCTCATCTGCGTCAAAGAAATTTGGTTTGAAGATAAACATCAAGAAGACAGAAGTCCTACACCGACCAAGCTCCTCAATTCAAACATCTGACCCATCAGTTAAAGTAGATGGCAAAGACCTTCTCTGTGTGCAAGAGTTCACCTATCTTGGAAGTATAGTCACCACGGATGGCCGACTAACCGCCGAACTACAGAAACGGATGGCAAAGGCTAGCTCTGTTTTCGGAAGGTTACGGAATCGACTATGGAATAACCATCACGTGTCAACCAGGATCAAGTGTAAAATCTATAGTGCAATCGTTCTGTCTACTTTACTATACGGTGCCGAAACATGGACATTGTACAGGAGCCAAGTGAAAAAGCTCCACGCCTTCATGATGAGACACCTACGAGCGATCATGAAAATTTCATGGCAAGATAAAGTCACCAACATTGTGGTACTACAACGTGCAGGATTACCCTCCATGGAGGACCTGCTCATCAGAAAGAACTTACGGTGGACAGGCCATGTACTCCGGATGGAGTCGGATCGACTACCAAAGAAGGTCCTGTATTCACAACTTTCGGACGGAGTAAGAAAACGCGGCCGTCCTCGCCTCCGATATAAAGACACCATAAAGAGGAACTTGAAAAAGAGGGATATCAACGTCAACCAACTGGCGGAGTTGACTCAACAGAGAATTGCATGGAGAGCTGCTGTGAAGTAAATTAGTTTCATGAAACAGTCTTTGTCGCTACGCGACCGACAGCAAATGATGATGATATATATATATATATATATATATATATATATATATATATATATATATATATACTATATATATATATATATATATATATATATATATATATATATATATATATATATATATATATATATATATGCACTAAGGACTTATAATTTATATTAACAAAGGGGCTTGCCCCGAAACACTGATATTCAAGTAAAGATTTAAAGATTTCATGTTGATGGTCTATAATAAATTAATCTATGGTAAATGTAATCACCTGTAAAATAAGGGTCCTTAATTAAGTACAGCAAGAAAAGGCAGTTTTCCTTTCCAACAGTCATTGTTTCTCAACCTCGTGATGTAATGGGAAAACAACATGACCTGCCCGATAAGGAAGACATACAGCTTTAGACACCAGCTTCTCTCGTTTAACCAAACATCGCTTTGCATGACAATCAATATCCTTAATGCGCACAATGTTGAATAATTTTGAATCAGCTGGGCTGTTGAAGAACTGTTTCACATGTTGCTCAGATATGATGTCACACACCAAGTTACCATCATCTCGGACTTCTTTTATAAATGCAAATTTGTTATCAGCAAGTATAAAGCAGCTGTCTTTTGGTTTTGATGATACGTGTGTGAACTTAAACTTGTTTGATGACTTTCTACTGTAATGCTTTAGTTCATTCAATCGTTTCGCTACTTGAACAACTGGATTGTTGGCATTTCGAATGAGTTTCTTCAGGCAGTGCATATAGTTTTCAAAAGGAAAACATGATATTTCATTCAAAGAACATTTGAAATAGTTGATGTCTTCATGCAAGTGGAGAAGAGCATGCACATTATACACAGCAAAAGTTGTTCCATAAACATTTTTGCAAGTGGTGACAAAGAATTCAAGAAGATCATGTGCATATTTCAAGTATGCAATTCTTTTTGCAGTGTTAGTGTCAAGCATTATAGATATAGCAACAGATAAGGACAAAAAGTGTTGGTACACTTCATCTGACACAACATTCCTTAAAGCTACTGGGCCGGTGTACAACAAAAACTGGCGAAATTCTGTGGCTTTCCAACGATCCAGCTCCTTCAATGTTCGAGGTTGTCTTGCAAATTCACTCGGCATTGCTCCATGTAACTGGACTAAGTTGTCAGAAATTTGTGTCAGTTGTTGTGCAGACAACTTGCAAATCCGAGGACCACCTCTTAAGAAATGTAGAATGCGCTTTGTTACACCAAGACAGACCAGGTGCATGTAATCAAGTGAAAAACTTTGAATGCACAACATTCCATGATCAATAAGTGGTGATTGTCTTTTTTGGTGGTGCTCATATTGAAAATTAGCAAACTGCTCATCTGTGCGCAAACAAGATCTTTCAACAGAATTGAAAACAACTCTGCCTTCCCAAGAACCCTTTACAGTGCAACGCTCACAAGAATAATATCCATTGTGACTTGTTATGCATTTAAGGAAGCTTCGTGCTGGAGCATCACAAGAAAAGCAATTCACATCTACAACAAACATTTTGCCCTCATGACTTAGACCATGCTGAACAACTTCTTCAAGAAAGTCATGTAAATACTCGTCAACTGAGCTGGGTTTTGAATTGCCATAGAACAATGCAATAACAAAGACATCCAGGCCATTAAAACTACCCAAAATTGGCCAGAATTGTGAACTTGAGGATTTAAACAGAGGAAGTCCATCAACATTAATTTTTAAATTGACACAAGTATGCTTCTCTCCAAAGCAAGGATACTTAGACAAAATGTGGGAAATTCCTGATGAAACCCCAAAGTATAAATACTGACCACCACATTTAGTAAGTGGGGAAAACACTCGAGGAGTTTCTAATAATGTTCTGGCATCTTTTGGAAGTGATGTATGCCCTTGTTCCCTTAAAATGCTAAGGAGGTCATTAACAGCACTTCTCTGACACCTGTTTTCTATGGCCCATGATGCTAGTTGGTGACAAAATGGTTGTGGTGAAACAACAGGTACAGTGCTTTCTTTATTAAGGAAAGAAGTACCTTCCTCTTCTGAGTCTGAAGAACTAATGAAAGATAATTCAGAAGAGGGATCATGACCATAATGGTCAGAAATGGTGTCTGGATGAAAATCATTAGATTCAGTGTCCTGTTGAGCATGATCATTAGAATTAGTGGCTGATTGGGCATGATGTATGATATCATCATCACTGCTGCTAGACCTAGCAAGATTATTTAGTTCTACCCTCCTTTTTCTATAACTCCTCCAATATGACATGGTATTGTGTGAATGCTGTAGTTCATGAACAACCTAAAACATCAGCAGTGATGACTTAGCTGATGTAAGTATACACCACTGTCGTAATAACGAGTATACACCACTGTCATAATAGCGATTAATTTGAACATTCTTTTGTGTGCATCTTAATAAGCCTTCTCGCCTTGTTTGTGTGTCTGCAATTCAAAAGAACCATTGCTTCATAGCGAGACCAAAAAGGCTCATTTAGATGCACATAAAAGAATATTTAAATTGTTGGCCATTTATAAAAGTGGTCTATGTTGTGTATACTACATAGAAACATGTTTAGACTACTCCAAAGAAAGTTATTTCACAAATCAACCTTGAGCCCCAGTCAAGCATGTGTCAGGAAGTCAAGTTCAGGTCAAGTTAAAAGACCTTTGTTGTTTATGCTTGTTTAAATTTCACTGTTGATATTTCTGTTAGTTACACTTCACCCAGGGAAAAACTAAGATTCTCCAAGGAAGAAATGCAGTCGATAGCACCAAAGACATTGATGTTTCATTGATCCCCAAGAAATTATAGCAACAGTTGAAAATAAATATGTGAAATTATTGTTTAGCAAAAAGGAGATTTTTGAACTTGACTTGTGACTTGACTTGGGATTGAAGTTGAATGGTTGATTTGTGAAATGACTCAGGCTTGAAGTTGATTCATAAACTTGCTTGATAAATAACTATTCTAGTTTAAATAATTTTGATCCGGGGGAAAGAAAAATTACTAGAAGACAAATTGACCTCACAATATCATGTTGGTCTGCTGTTTGGTATCATTTTGACAAATTAGACCACGTGCTGGGAAGCTTCACAAATCACTATGGCTGGCGTCAACAACAATTTATTTTGCCTGCTCTTCAGAACCTTTTAAATATGAGTTCATTTCAGAAAAACAATAAAAGGTTGATGTGGATACAATTAGAGATCCATGGTATATATCGATTCTCTGTCTCAGTGTTACAAAATCGTCAAATGTGCAGGTTAATAAATTGCATTTCGCTATAGCGCACAATCCTAATTACTATAAATACCGACGTATAATCAAGCCTACAGAATGATGTTCGATAGAAAAAGCAAGGACTGTTGCCCTGCGTATTACTGTAAAAGATGAAATAGATAACACACATTTTATCTTTTTCTTCGAAGGGCAAAAAGTCATCTACATGTAAGCTTATATATAAAATCCGGTGTGTTACATCTCACAATCAATAATAAGAAAGACTAACCTTTAACTTTGATCCTGGCCTTTTGTAGATTGTTCTTGCTTGTCCTTTTTCACGAATATGCTTCCACAATTTCACAAATATAAGAACGCCAATAGAATAGTCAAAAACGCCAGCCAGATATGGTTCTAAACACTGTTTATATTATAACGTAAACCACTAAACCTCGATCGCTGAGTGACTGAGACTCTCAGAAGTCAAACATCGTCACGTGAAAGCGTCAGCGAATCAAAAGTTGCCGTCTCTGATTGGTTGAGCCGAGGGTGGACCTATGCGAAGACAGTCGCTAAGCGAGACTCTTCTGATTGGCTAAAAATTCACGAAAATGATCCGATTGGAATTTGAAAGCAAAGCTATAGGTAATGAGTGCTCGTTTATCGCTCTTTAATTGATATAACCAGGTTTGAGACATTGCGAAATAAGAAGAAATGAAATGCAACACAATTGTCTTTAACTGTTCAGTCAATATATTATACGTACCCTATTAATTCATTATTTGATGTTTGTAACAAATCAATATGAAGACTTGTTTGTCACGGACGATAATCGTGATTCATATAGCTATAGTATTTGTAAATAAAGCAGTTTGAATGCTTGAAAGTGATAATTATTAATTGAAATCAAAATGGTAACGTCAAAGGGACTTTGTGCTGGTCGATCCTGAGGTCGAATAAATAGTCGAAATAGCGACGTTGACCGACGTCGTGTTTCGACCGTAAAATGTTACGTCGAAATTGCAACCATATTTCGACGTCGAAACTACGTCTCATAGTGACGCTCGCGCAACGTTGACAAAGCGACGCCGCAGCAACGTCGACGTGACGTTGTGCGACGTCGCGACCCGAACTCAACCAAAATTCGACGTCGTTATGACGTCGTGTGCCCACTGGGTTAATATGCTATATTTATTTTGTAACATCTGATAGCATTTTGTTTAAGTGTTAAAAATACTAAATGAATTGCTAGTATATACATGTATTTTATATATGCAAGTGCAATAATACATCAAATTCAACCTTCGTTGTCGTTTGCTTTACTTACATGACATTTTATAATCTTAATTGTTATATGGCTAGAGTTTCACTGGATGCAACGATGACTGTCATTGGTTGGTTTGTGGTCACATGACCTTAGCTAAATTTCAATGTCTACCGAGCGGGCAACAATTGAGAACTTATTGCCTGCTCGGTCAATAAGTTTTCAATTGTTGCCCGCTAGAACTTTGAACTCTTCACGGCATCCTATAAACAAAAGCTTGTTTGGTACGAAAAAAAGAATATTTATAGGTCTTCAAAGCATGTGTGAAGATTAACTGGAGAAATGTATTGCTGTTCTTTTGTTCTGAGACTCATATTTGTTCGGTTGAAGTGAAATTATGGAGCCAGGCGAAATGTTTTGGTAAGTCTTAGCATTTGTCTTTTGTGTACTTTCTCTTGATAAACGTCGAAATTATTCAGCGAAACTCAAGCTATATAACAAAACACTTAATGTTTGCTCCCTCGGGAAACAGTTAGTTTTGTTTTCCCTCGAGTCAGCTGGCCGGAAAAGCCCGCCAAATTCCAAAACTACCTCACTTTTAGCTTGACTTTTCCCCTTCTTATTTTATAAAATAAATAAAACATACCGCTCCTGTGCATATCTACTCTTATAAAAGTACGTTTGACGTGATTTGAACACGAAAGAATGACGTCAAACGTGCCTTTATAAGAAGAGTACATACGCACGGAGCTTTATGTTTTATTTGTTAAATAAAAGTGAAGTGGAACTATGGTTTCCATGGTGGCATGGTTTGGTATGGGAACAGGGGACAAGAAATATTGGCTTATTTTCCTAGACACATTATCACGCTGAAAAACTCTTGTTTGTAGTAAGGTCGCTCTAATCTGGTTTAAATTGCGTCTCGGCGCGTTATGTTCTGATCAAACCTAACCCAGTTTGCTGGTATTTTTTGTTAATTAGGCTTATATATGCTGCACAATCCCTGCAGAACAATCTCGTTCATGAAAACCTTTCCGTACAATGTAAATAAGTTGGAGATAGTTGGGATATACAGTACTCTGTAAATGTCCATTTCAAAAGTACATGTGATATTGACACACTGTGGAAGTTTGGAACTTATCTGGAAATTATCTTGAAATTTTATGCTATTTCAATCACTTTTTTGTAAAATAGTATGTAAATACTTTGCAAATCTGATGGCACAGTTTAGAAATTATTTAGAAATTAACTCAAAACAGTATATGGACCTTGTTTGGAAATTTATCGTTGCTGTTTGGAAATTGTTTGGAAATTAATCAAAACTGTTTGGAAATTGTTTGGAAATTAATCAAAACTATTTGGAAGTTGTTTGGAAATTTATTGCTGCTGTTCGGAAATTTATCGTTACTGTTTGGAAATTTATGGCCACTGTTTGGAAATTGTTTGGAAATTTATCAAAACTGTTTGGAAGTTGTTTGGAAATTTATCGCTACTGTTTGGAAATTGTATTATCACTGCTCATTCCGCAACACAATGGCCCAGCTGAAGGAGAATTCAGATTGGGGACAAAAATCATTTCAGCTCGGGCAGAGTGGGCGGACGGAAAGGGTTGTCGCAATTGAGGGGAGGTGGGTGGGTGCGAATTTTCCTCAACAACTTTGTGCTTCTTCTGCTCTCCAACGTAGAATGCGTAAAATTGTTTTCCGGGCCACCTTTTAACCATTTTCCTGGTCCCTAGTGGTTTCCCCTTCCAGCAGCTAATATAGGGTCTCTAAAATGATCTCCCTTTTTGGCATAATGTGGCGGAACTCCCAGTGAGAATACAAGATGAGTAAAACCCCTGGTGAAAAGAGACGCATGCGAAATTGGCTAGCATGCACAAGGCTTATGTAAAGTTGGTATAGTAAATAATCCAAGGGATGTAAAAGCACGATCAATCCTGTTGAAAAGTTGTCCTAAAATTATATTTAAACCGGCATTTACGTCTATATGAGAAAGTTAGATTCGTCTCACACAGCGGCTAACTACCTCATTCACACAGAGCTGAACTATTGTGACATATCTTAGTCAATTGCCTAACAAAGTTAAGAGAGCGTCCCTCACACAGTGGTCGCGGTATCTAAACCCTGTCCTACCAGTGATTTATAGCTAAACTAAAAATATATTTTCTTATAAACATGAGAGAACAACGAAAATCACGAGGCCGTTAACCGAGTAATTTCTATTGTTCTCGAGTGTTGTTTCATGTACAACATGAGGGAATAATGACAACGATGAGGCTGCAGGCGGAGTGATTTTTATTGTTTTCCAATGTACAAACACGAGAGAACATTGAAAATCACGAGGTGATAAGCCGAGTGATTTTTGTTATCCTCGAGTGTTTGTAACCCCTGGGTTAAAGACGATATACGAGTTTATGAAATAACTTTTCAATCGTTTATGATAGTAGAATTCGTGAGGGGCTTGGTGATGCTCCTGCCGTTTAGATTAGACAATGATGTATATTAGTACCCAATGGTCTCATGCTCAATTTATAATTAAGAAATGTGGTAATATGTGGTTCTTTGTTTGCGCCGTTTATTATCTGATTACTTAATTATGAATTCAGTTTGCGCAACCTTTACCGGGTTTCAAAACTCATACATATGACCAGATATCTTTCTTTGATTGGCTAATTAGCTCATGAATTATCAATGAGTTTGAGAAGTAAAACATTTTCTTGATTGAGAGGTGTCTTCTGTCTTAAATTCTTGGGTACAACCTTCAATAAAAATTTCTCGTGATACAGATTTTCTACAAGACGTACTTCACTCCTATATGACTTTTTCAGCCATATTGTTTTCACGAGAGGGATGTTTAGAGTTCCACGCAAAATCCACGATAGGTGTGTCTAAAAATAACTCCATGGGAATTAGAATAGAACTACAATCAGTGACCAAATACTTTGGGACACTTCGTGTTTGTAGGTTAACTTAATACATTTTACCTTTTTTCTTGTGATAGAGTTTATCCCTCCCTCCCCCTCCCTTTACAATGTTGACTTGGAAATAAGGGACGCTGTGAATGTGAAAATGAGTGCTTAGATAGTCACCAACATTGAACAGGGAGGCTGGGGGAACATAAAACAGAAAATGTTGCTTTTTGGATTGAAGTGTCAACACTTTTGTCACTGATTGTCTGCGGAAGCCGTTTTATTATCTAGTAGACTTTTATTTTAAAAATAGTAAAATTTGACGGACATGTTTACAAATAATTGTTCAGAGAATTATGAAGAGAACTTTCAAGCCATTAAATGATCGGTTTTGTTCTTTAAAAGTCAATATATTCGTCAATACATCTTTTCTTGTATTTTTGCAAACATATTTTAATTTAAATAAGTGCGCCATCACCATGCAATGCAAATGAAAAAGCACCATTTATCCCAAACAAAGTTTAAATATACTAACAACGAAACAATTGCGCGTTTCTTTTAGTATGTGTAGAGTAAAACTAGTGGAATAATTTACTTCAATTAACGGCGTCGCGTCAAGCAGGAATATGTTAATCAGCTGGGAACACTTTCATGGCATTCTGTGCGTGTTAGCGATAGAGCCATTATAGGTAGCAAGTATATTTTATTCTTCTAACAAGTATTGTATAATATGCACGATGCTTAATTTAATCACAAGAAACCAATCTTGAAGAAATGATATTCGGTTAAAAAGTCGGAAATTCTAAACGTTAAAAGACGTTCATTGCAGACAAGTAATTGACAAGACTTATTAAAAATTGTTTCGGGTTTTATTACCAGTCGTAATAAGTACGGTACTACCAATATAGGCTACACTGCGATAAAATGCGAAAGATTTGCGGCAACTTATATGAAATTTAGCCTTGTACAACAGTTATGATGACGAATGTCACGGTGCTCACAACGGTTCCCAACGGTTCCCACTACGGTTCCCACTTAATACTGTTGAATTTATTTCGTCAATTCAGGCGTCTTTTACAAAAAAATGACAGTGCAACAAAATGAAGGTATTATCATTCCCACTTCCGCAGTATAAAAGCCGATAGAATGATCAAGTTACTTGTAGATGTTTAGCAGGAATCGTTGTGAAACATGTATTTTAAAAGCGTCAATTGTAAAAATTCATCATTCCCATATTGAAAACGATCATACAACAAAGCTGGTGCATAGAAAATATCACTTTAGTCAACAATGGTCGTTCAACAATGGAAATCGTAGTGGGAACCGTTGTGGGAACCGTTGGGGGAACCGTTGGGAAATCAGTCGCACCACAGGTGGCCATTTTGACTCTAAAATCTCGTGTTTCCTTGCCGATATTACCGGCATAAGCAGCATTGTAAGCCTACTGTAAGATTACTTTCCATTTACTTTCCAAAAGACCGAGTTTAGTTAGTTGTAACAGCATTGTTCGACCAATATAACATAGAATGATTTTTAGACAATCAGTGACAAAATACTTTGGGACACTTGGTGTTTGTGTTCGTGTTCGTGTTCGTGTTCGTGTTCGTGTTCGTGTTCGTGTTCGTGTTCGTGTTCGTGTTCGTGTTCGTGTTCGTGTTCGTGTTCGTGTTCGTGTTCGTGTTCGTGTTTGTAGGTTAACTTAATACATTTTACATTTTTTCTTGTGATAGAGTTTATCCCTCCCTCCCCCTCCCTTTACAATGTTGATTGGAAATAAGGGACGCTGTGAATGTGAAAATGAGCGCTTAAATAATCACCATCATTGAACAGGGGGGCCGGGGGAACATAAAACGGAAAATGTTGCTTTTCAAGTTGAAGTGTCCCAACACTTTTGTCACTGATTGTAGATTCACTACTAACTATAGATTCACTACTAACTATAGATTCCCTCTCCTGCCTTTATATTCTTCTGGCCCAAAACAACTTTCCGAACCGATTTCAAGATTTTTGCTGAAGTCGTTAATTCTACCCCAGGCCCCGCATAGTTTGATGGCTTTGCCACAAATCTTGCTCCTGGAAGCTGCCCTCCCCCTGACTTGCGGCGATTCGGGAAACGCGTGTTCTTGGAACGAGATTGGCGTTGAGAGTGCTCCTTAAGTATTATGTACTACTTTCTGTTTTCATTTATTTTCAGAGCGTTCCGCGAGGTGGATAAAGATGGCAACGAGAGACTGAACATCGATGAATTCAAGGAAATACTAAAAGCTGTCGATAGTAAACTTCGTAGCTACCCAGCTACTGCTCAAGTGGCTTCTCAACAAGGCCATTACCTAGGCACACATTTCACTGAGCTGTATTCAAAGGATGTCCTTTCCAACGATGATCAAGACTTTAAAAGTTTGAAGTTGACTCCTTTCTCTTATCGTCATTTTGGTTCTTTCGCTTACGTTGGCGACGACAAAGCAGTGCTTAAGGTTCCAATCTTGGGATGTCTGTCTGGTTGGTGGGTAATGTGGTTGTGGAGAGCCTCGTACCTGAACGAGTGTGTCGGGTGGCGAACGAGATTTCTGGTTGCCTTCGACTGGATCAAGACTAAAGTTAGTGGACGAGACACGTCAAGGATATAGCCAGGTAGAACGTATTGATATAAAAGGGTGATTTCTCCGGTAGATAAGAGACAGTGGACACAGACTACATCGCAGCTACCTTTATAACGTTGTTTTCGTAAGATTTCCGTTTTTAATCTCAACCAAAAATCAAATACGAACTTATCCTACCCATAACGAAGAACGCTAACTTAATTATATATATATATACGTAATTAATATGTAGTCTTAATATCTTAACTGTATCCTTAGTGTGTAATAATTGAATGTAGTAATGTATGATAGACGTGTAAATAGTAAAACTCTAATTATTTTAATCTTGTTTTAGGGCCTAGATGAAAATTACGCTTGTAATTCTAGTTACCCTGGTTAAATAAAGTGTTATTATTATTATTATTATTAACCCTAACCCTAACCGTAAAAAAGCAAATGTCCACTCAAAAAGTAAATGTCCACTGGATCAAGACTAAAGTTAGTGGACAAGACACATCAAGGATATATATATAGCCAGGTAGAACAGTATATAATAGCCGGTATTGATATAAGATAAGGTCCACAAGTTTATCAATTATTTGTAAGGTGTTACCCTCTTGAAATAAAGCTTTTATCTTATCTTATAACATGAGCATAAAAAAAGTTGAGAAATTCTCTGTCTTCTACTCGATGAAGCAGGCAAGATGTTTGCCTGTGGGCACCGGGCAGACTAGACAGATATAGAATATAATAGCACATATAGTCCCCTACTAATACCTGGAAAAACGTAAATAATAGAACTAATTGAAATTAACAAATGCGATTGCGCATAATTTTATTTTGGCGACATTTACGGCAGATTAACTCATACATTGTTCCAAATCTTTAAGTTCTTCCAAATCTTTAATTTTTAATTAGGATTTTCAAGAACTTTCTAGAGATTTTCTAAAGACTTCCAAAGAGATTTGCGAGTTGTTTGTTTTTAATTTTTTAGGGTTTTAAATATATTTTTAAGATCAAAGATTTAATGGTTTGTATGTATTTAAAATTTTAAAATAATTTGTTGAGATACATTGTAATTTCAAGGATTTGTTGTAGCCGAGCTTTCGTCCTTGTAATTCAGGATCTGAAGACGTCCTGACGCTCAGATACAATAAATCCTTCAAATTACGTGGTGTCTCCTTAATGTGTTCAAGCTTTTGCTAACATCTTGAGTATTTTTTGAATGTTCAAGATTTTTGAGATGTTTACAGATTTTGAAGATTTTTTGAAAGATTTTTAAGGATTTTAAAGCGTGCATAAATCAAGTTAATTGCCCCGGGCTAATATAAATAAACAACGCGGTACATCAAAGAAAACCGAGGTGATCGTGAACTAATATATAGGTTATATTAGAAGTAATATTGGGCATTTCACTCGATTACATAGCATTTTCTAAGGATTTTGGGTGAAGGAAAATTCGAGTGTAGAATATATACATTTTAAGACCAAACCGGCACCAGTTGCGAAAAATGCAACTTCGCATTGCACTAGAATCGCACGGTCGCGGGTTCAATTCCTGCCGGAAGGCCTGTGTAGTTGCATTTTTCGCAACTGGTCCCGGTTTGGTCTTAAAATATATATATTCTACATTCCAATTTTCCTTCACCCAAAATCCTTAGAACATAATGTATAGGTTATTGACCTTGTATATTAAATGACCTATATGGCTTTAAAACTACGTCTAGAATACTATTTTTTGGTTAAATAAGTCGGAGACGGCTAAATAGCTTAGTTACCTCCTTCTCGGAAACTAACCTATACATAATGAAAACTTATTTTCACGGAACCATACATTATTTAATTATTGATTGTCCGATTGAAATGTTAAGGGTTCTTGTGTTTGTACATAAAATTAGAATCCCGGGTATAGATAACGATGATGTTATGATGATCATTATAATAATAATAGCAATAATAATAGTACTAATCATAATAATAATCATAATAATTATAATCATAATTATTATAATGATATTATGCATGGGGAAACGTGGGAGTAAGGAAAGGCATATTCGAATGGGACTTGATATTGCCATTGCAGCTGTTTATTGTTTCACAAATCCCAATAATTAGGAATGTCGGAACTGAATTAAAATATACTGTCTTCACGACTGACCTAAAATTAAAGATTCCGTCCACTCCTTTCTGCATGTACGAAACTAATGTTTACATCCTTATTTACGAAAAAAAAATTGATAGTTATTCGCGATTGTGAGCTTGTACATTACTTGTACTCGAGACAAATCATTTTAAGAAGAAATAGAAGAAAACTGATAAGATATCCTCGCCGAATCGCTTGGTTTTCTTCCATGTTGCTTCGAACAGTTTACACTAAACTGAGTACTTCATGTAATTATCTATGTTTAGGGGCCCTCAAAACAAAGATGGCGGTCATGCGAAGAACGGAGTAAACGGCACCTTTATATACGATAAGAACGAGAGAGGGTTACTCCTTAATGCTCTTTACCTTCAAAATGCTTAACCTGATTAAAAATATAAAAATTAATCTTACAAAATATATTTCGCTATATTTCTAGTCCCTTTAGTTGTATCAGCAGTTAATCGCAATGCAACAATTATCTGGTTTCCTTCTTTCTATACATCTTGCATAGTTGACATCTATGATCGAGTGTCGAACGCATTTTACTAGCTATATACCTCTGATCATTGCTAGTTGATCATGACTTGTAACTTGTACATTAATAACTGGCTATTCGTCCTCGTCGTCCGCTTTGTCGCTTGATAGGCTAATTGAGTGTAGTCACCAAGATCCTTAGCCGTAAGGAGATACACTGTGAATATTATAAGAAACGCCAATGATGCGAGAGAGTAACAATACAGTGTTATTGTAGTTCCTTGCCATGTGAGAAGCCATCCAATTAAAATGGTAGAACCTTCTTTTCCAAAAGCATCGAATATTACACTCACAATTCCTGTATATCAAAGGGGAAAAATGTCTATTTATAATTAAATAAGAAGACATCATCAGTATTGTGTGGAGATCTAGTCAAAGCGGGATGATAACCTGAAACAAAAGAAACTAACTCTCCGTTTTTTCGGACAATTCATGCTTAAAAACCAAATCTAGCTATGCGATTATTTTTTCTGGCTATTTTCAATCTGCTGTTCCGTTTGCTCTATATCTTCTCTCAATAACGAATTTCTCAGTTTGTTGGGGTTTGTTTTTTTTTACTTTTTTATCCACACCACTTCTGAACTACGTGCATTTTGCAGAGTTTCAAAAAGTTTTTATCCTTTCTCCGGCCGGACCTGTCTTCACAACGGTCACCCCTGATGAATACACTATATCGGAGTCTCGAAACGTTGGGTCATGAACAGTAACTTTTTAAGCTAAATTCAAAAAACTTTTAACTATCCAGAGTTGCGCCAAACTATATGCCTGAACCTTCGTCAAATTAGCGAGAATTTGGCTTTCGCGACATTTACAGATAGGGCGATTTTTACCTTAACTTTCCAGCTATGTTTGGTTAAGCTTTGCAATACTGCTACCCAGAGTACTGCTGAGTGATAACCTCTTGTAGAAGCTGCTGCTAACTACTCGATCGATTGTTGTGGAGAAGCAGACTTCAGGCGGTGTTTCACCGTGACTGCTGTCACTGCCATTGGTTATAGAAAATGTTTTACTGCCTTCCTCATTAAATCAGTATTCTTTCTGATCAATTACTAATTGTTTTATCACTTTTATGTGATGTTTCCACCTTGAATCTGACTCACTGTAGCCTTTCTCACGGGTCGTGCATGCCCGCATATATCGGTGTTACAGGAAACCCCCCCCCCCGAAAATTTGTCCCTCCACAAGATAAAGCTTCGCTTCTTGAAAGCAAGTTTCTAAAACTGATTCTGCCAGTATTTACCCTTGGGAAGGAAGCATAATAAAGAAGATCGATTTTGCTTTAACACTTTGATATGCATTTAATAATGTATCAAAGTGTTAACAAAGCAAAATTGATCTTCTTTATTATGCTTACCTGAACTCACCATTCTATTCCAGTTTTAAATACTGACAGAAAGTTTTAGAAACTTTCAATTCAGACTGAGTAACCTATCGTTTTCTGAGCGTGGCGTACCTTAGAAGATAAAAGTAAAACGTGTTCTTGACGGGGGACAAATTTCCGAAGAGGGGGACATATTAACAAGGAAACTTGGCCCGGGATGACAAGGGTTTTATTTTTTTTGGGGGGGAGACAAATTTCCTGTGACACCACCGTCAGCTTTTTTCAAACTCTCCTGAAAACTTGGTCATATGGGATTCCAAGGATGACATTATGACAACACCTAACTATAAATTGAATATTGATGGTATCCATGGTTTATATTATGTATCTGTATTAAAGAAAATATAAAACCATGACGTCAAGTCATAACGTAAAAATATCCTCTAAGAAACGCCTTCGTATTGATGATTTAGACTTACGGCGCAAGGTCGTGCGATTTACTGAAAGGCGGCAACAACTTGCAGTCGATGAATAAGCGAAGCAACATGCACAATAAAGTAGATTTACGTATAAAGTAGATTTAACACAACAACCCCTCGCCCTCTTTTACACGTATTTTTGTGAATATCCTTAGCATAACCCTCTGATTAGAAAAACACCGCGCCCTTTTTCATTGGGAGCCTGGAAATAGCCGTGGGAACAATTCAAAATACAGTTTTAAACAATTTTAAACTTTTAATTAAAGTATAATGTTTGAAATAAAAAAAGATGTTTAACTCTAATTTTTAAAGAAAAAAGGTAATAAATAACAAAGAAAATTTTCAAGACAATATTCAGAAAACAATTGAGATGAAGAAAAACGCAGGTCATCCCACGGTTTGAACTCGACCATGCATTTTGCGTGCGAACTAACGATGTTACCAGCGGGCTACTGAAGCAAACGTCATAATATTAGTAATATATTAGGGTTATATTTAATTTCTTTCCATGTTTACAAAGACCATTGCTAGAGCATCTAAAAATATTTGCATTTTTTCAAAGGCATTGGACACTGGCATTTCAAACTCATTTATAGTATAGCAAAAACAAGTTTCGTTTCAAAATCAGAAGTGTTAAAACTGTTTTCACCTGAAAAACTGTTTTCATGCAATCTTTTACATCTGTAATATTTCAACATGCAGCATTTATATGTTTAACAGCCGAAAAATTGCTCCACCAATTTTTATGCCACATTACAAACAAGCTACGGTAAGTTTTACCACAGAAGACAGTGGTTTTACCATATATCAGAAAATTATTTAAAAGGGGAAATATAAGACACCAGCCAACAACGGGCAAGCGAAAACATAACGGATACGTTTAAAATACTTTAAGGACACACGAAATCGAAAACAAATTAAATTACTGTAACGGTGACAAGATATATTAAAAACAGAGAAACTCGAACCGCATTGCTACTAAATGTTCGCGATTTAATACTGAAAGCGACCGCTCCATAGTTTTACCGTAAGCTTAGCCATTTCGGCCTTTTTCTTCGTTGGGTTTTTCGCTAGTGCTTTTTCCTCCTTTCGAGTTTCGGTGTTACCGGTTTTCTTCTACTAAGGATGTTGTTCTGCTTTATACGTAAACGTTGATTTGTTTCTGTTCTTTTGAACGGGATAACGTATCCAAGAAAAGTCTTTTCTGAAGTCTTTTTGTTAAGAACAAATTATGTTGTTGAAATTTTTTCTCTCAGGAATAGAGCGCTTTCACTCACGTGATCGGTGGCCCATTGGGGTTGTGAAACAATACGAAATATTTGAATAAGAAAGAGCTAATTCCCATACCGTACACCAATATGGCCGCTATTTCATTGTTTTGGTACACCAATATGGCCGCCGTGACGTAAGATGAAAACGCTCTATACCTTATTATAGGAAATGAACGATGCACTAAATTAACGCAAATTTTAAAATTTCGCGTTAATTTAATTAACATAAATTTGTGTCATCGTAAATTTCAAGTACGCAAGTTTTAGTTATCGTTAATTCAAAAGTCCTTGATTTGTTTTAATAAAACTAACTCTTTTCAAGAAAAATACAGTATACCAAGGTAAGTAAGAAAAAAAATTAGTTGTCCTCTTCACCGTCATTATCACTATCGGATTCAATAATCTCTCCATCATTTAATATCGACTGGATAATTGGCCCATCTTTAGACCCGTATGCCTAAACACATTACCGGTAGTCATTACCAAAACATTTTGATGTAACAATGTAAATAGTATAGAATTGCTGTTGAGTTTTGTTTTTATTTTTCCAAATCGCGTTAATTTAATTAACGGTGTTTACCATGAAGATCAGATTCGCATTAATATAAATAGATTTTAAAGTCCTACAAACAATTCCCTTTAATTAGATGTCACGTTTATTTATGTCGCGATAATTTAGTGCATCGTTAATTTCCTATAATAAGGTAGATTTTATAATTTTATTGTTCCCAGTGCCCCTTAATCCTTACCGCGCAAGTGAACGAATGCATAGAAATAAATATTCAGATCACAGAAATCTGTTCATTCTCGTACCCAGACCCTCGCGCTCCCCGTTGGCGAAGGCTCTGTGAAACTCTGGATCTCTGCCTCGGATTCCCGACGCAGTGACGTCAGGCGCATTCCAAACATTCCAAACTCTCGTACCCAGACTCACGGTATAAACGGCTTGTCATTTCCCCTCCTTTCAACAAATCTCGTGTAAATCGTATCGTATCCACCATGAATCGCGAGGTAAACGAAGCTATGCGTTTGGAAAGAACGGGACAATCTAGTTTAGTGTTAAAGAGAGAACAGAAAGATGCCATAACAGCCATCGTTCGACGTTCGTGGAGTCGAAGACATCACAGCTGTTTTGCCAAGCGGATTTGGCAAATTCAGTATTTATCAATTTCTTCCCCTGGTGTTTGACTAGTCTACAATCTGAAACGAGGAACATCAGCCCACTCTGGCAAGAAAGTGTTTTGGTCAGCTCAGTTTTAAACCTACTCATCGAAGACCAACTGGCGAAACGAAAGAATATGGGATTGAAGGCTGTTGTTTTTAGAGACGATCGCAACATGATAAATATTAGTTTATAGTATTATATTTTCGAATTTAAATGTGGTGTATTGCTGTTATTTGATTTGTCAAATTATATCAAACGTACGTTTATGGCAAACAGAGTGTAGATTGTGAAATTCTTATTTTGTTGAATTTGTTTGAATTCTTTTCGTTGTTTCGTAAAGCCAATCAGAACGCTCATATTTCCAGAGGTTCCCAGAGCCACTTCACGTATCAGCGCGTGGGTCTGGGTACGCGAATGAAATCTGTTCAGATATCACGCTTGCCCACGCGTGTAAAATGACAACACGCGTGTCGAGATTAGCACCCTCACCAGCAAGACGCAAACTATAGCACTCGTACCAATGATTTAGATTTTGGAAAACTAACACAAATGTGGCGAGTAAAATTGTCTGGTGTTAGCCAGAGTAAAATACACAAGACTTGAGAGCCGGATGCCACTCGGAAAGAGTTAAAAGATATACAAATGGCTACTTAAATCAGACGCGTAGGAGCTCTGAAAGGGTTTTACAGTCAAAATTGAAATACCTTTCCACTTCTGCTTCTGTAGTTTGCTGCATGTGTATTACTGTATTTCTATAGTCGCTTATTCTTGATTTATTTGTTTGTTGTTATCGATTTGGGAGAAACATTTGTTATATTATGATTAAATTCCATGAAAGCTAAATTATACTTTTTATTCACATTTTTCGACAGCATTTTCCTCACGATTCAGTAGCGACTACAGAAATACAGTAATACACAACAAACTACAAAAGCGGAAGTGGCACGGTATTTCCATTTTGACTGTAAACAAATTTACTAAAATAAATAATAGACATTAGTATAATTTCATAGTGGAAAAGAGGCTTTCCAGCTTTCTGATTGGTCCGCTCAGCGGTGAATCTGAGGCGATAGTCACCGCCTAGCGCGGTGACTATTGCATCACAAGAAATTGTTCTTCAAAAGTAGTTTTGGAAAAGAGACTGGTACTTATTTAACACTGCACTGACTTTACTCGTTTCAGTCTCCCCCTCGGAGTTGTCATTTTGAATTATGAGATTTAGAATTTGTCGATTTATTGAACTGTTGATTTTTTTTTCAAAATGGTGTCTGTAGTTTTTGAAACAAACAAAAGAGCATAATACTGAAAATATTTATCACTGAGATGTTGTACATATCACAGAAGCCAAAACACCAGAATAAAAGTCTTTTTAGCATATATTTGAATGTATGTACAAATTCAGTTCCAAAGGCAAAGTAGGATGTTGTTTACTCTTTTTTTTTAAATTATTTACTGACAAAGACTGTGGCTTGCTAACATCGTCTGAATAAACAGAATCACCACTGCTAAAATGAAAGCAGTTGCCTAAAAGTTTTTGTTTCAATGTGATTGGTTTTTATCAACCTCTGAAATTATACTAAAACAATTAGTCACCTCAGTCTCGTTGACTATCGGTGTATTTACCTCGCCGCTTCGCGGCTCGGTAAATATTCACCGATAGTCACCGAGACTGAGGTGACTAATTGTTAAAGGGAGCGAGGTTATATAACTCTGTACAACGTCGACTTTCGTTCTATCACTTGCTCTTCAGTCAAACATATTATTATATGGCACATGTGCATAGTTTCTCGATTCGTACCAACTAAACGCTTGAGAAAAAACGGGCCACCATGGATCACCGGTGAAATTTTACGTACTATTCATAAAAGAGAAACGATATACGTAAAAAGCTATTGACAGCTACAGTTAAGGTGACTTCATACAGTTTCTTGAAAAATGGAGAATACAAGTTTGAGAGTCCAAAACACGAGATTAAACAATTCGGGAAAAGAATAAAACTAAATGTGATGCATAGCTAAACAGTCTGACAATCAAAAACTGCTAGCAAATAAATAGCAACAGTTGTTGCTATGGAAACAATGACGATTCAAAATGGCTGCCAATTACTCTTCAAACTAATTTAATTCGAAAAAAACTTTGGTGACCCCCCATTTTTTTTCATTAACGAGTTTTTTTAAAAATTAACAAACATGATTTTTCCGGAAAAAAAATTATTTATTCTACAGAAATTGGGCTATTGATTACTCATACTTCAAGAAAAAATTTAATAAAGAAAAATTGGTGGTCACCAAAATTTTTTTTTCGATTAACTTAGTTTGAAGGGTAATTGGCAGCCATTTTGAAACGTCATTGTTGCCATAGCAAAACTGTTGCTATTTATTTGGTAACAGTTTTTGATTGTCAGACTGTTTAATTATATACATAACATTTAGTTTTATTCTTTTTCCGAATTGTTTATGCACGTGTTTTGGACTCTCACACTTGTATTTTCCATTTTTCAAGAACTGTGTGGAGCCACCTTAAACGCATGATCTCCGCTGCCCGAGACAACTTCTTCAATTTCGCTATCAGCCAATCTAAAATTCAACTCATAACGCTTTTGGTCTCTCTTCAAACTCTCCTCCAATAAAAGCAACTTGCCTCAGACAATCTCCATGGCAAATTCCTCCGTAGCCAGTATGGTAGATCCTCTGCATCCAGCCCACGCACCATAGCAGACCTCTTCAACCGTTACTTCACTTCACTATTCCACAACGAAAGAATCCTATCGATAAACATGGCCAGAAACGACCATCTCTCTGACCAATATGTATTGACTGACAGTGAACTCTCCCTAAAAGCATTAAATGCCAAAGCCACAGGTCCTAATGGCATACCTAATAGAATTCTGTGACATTCCAAAGATCATACATCATCAGAGCAACTCGCGTTTGGAACAATCTTGTTGATGAACTGAAGTTAAATACGGACAGTCTGTCTTCGTTTAAGTCCATAATGTTTAAGTACTATATTTTGTCTTTACACACATGTTATAACGTGGATGATCTTCGTTCTTATAAAACTATTTGTCCTAAGTGTAATTGTGTCCCTAGTCTCACAACACCGATATCATGTTGCATGTAGGAACTGTACTGTTATGTTTGGAAGCTTTGTCGGCGCAAGGAACAACTGAAATATTTTAAGGATTTAAATGAATATCAAAATAGGAAACTGCTGAACAGTTGTCGGCCCGCATGAAGAACCAGCTGTTGCGGTAACCCCGTTTATTTACCGTGTATTTTGTTATTGCTTGGCAAAGTTATTAAATAAATAAATTTAAGGAAACTGCTGAACAGTTGTCTCCCTCGCTTTACTATTCAACTTATCTCGCGAATCCGGAACTTTCCCAGAGGAATGGAAGATCACCAATATCGTTCCGGTATATTCAAGAAAGGTGACAATGGATCTACAGAAAACTATCGACCTATTTCTCCTCTCTCTAACATTTCTAAACTTCTGGAACGCTGTGTTCTGGCCAAAACAAGAAACCAGTTGTTCGAGTTCATTAACCAATGTCAACACGGATTTATTCCTGGAAGATCTTGCACGACACAACTGGTTCAGGTCCAGAAAACAAATTGACGTGATCTATCTGGACATGACTATATAAGGCCTTTCACAAAGTGCTCCACATTCTATTACTTGAGAAGCTATTCGAGATCAACATCAGAGGCAATCTCCACTCCTGGTTTGGTTCATACCTGTTGGGTCGCAAGCAGCGTGTTACTATATACCTGGAGGAACGTCATCTACTCTATACCCGTAACATCTGGAGTACCACAAGGATCAATACTATATAGGACCAATACTCTTCCTGTTGTATGTGAATGACCTGCCAGGCTCAATGCTCTCCTCTGGTTGCCGCTTGCTTTGCTGAAGACACTAAACTGTTCAAAACCATCGAATCTCTTCACGACGCAGAGCTGCTACAAGAAGATCTGAATAAGCTCGGTAAATAGTCTTTGCGCTCTGGTCTTCAGTTCAACGAACAAAAGACAAAATCACAAACCATTTTCCGCAAAAATATCCCAGTGAAGTATCCATACCATCTTAATGGCAACTCAATAGAAAAGCTTGAAGCAGAACGAGATCTTGATGTCTGGATAACAAATGACTTAACTTGATTAACGCAAGTTGTTGTCCAGGCCACTACTGCAAACAGGATGCTTGGCTTGGTACGACGAACGTACGTTAAGAGAGGTCACTGATTCTTCAGTTCTTCGTACAACATACCTTGCGCTCGTACGTCCGCATCTTGGATACGCGACGCAGGTATGGTCACCGCAGTCAGAAGATCTCGTCAGGCGTGTCGAGGTGGTTCAACGTCGTGCAACTAAAGTAATCGTAAACCTTCCATTCCGCTCTACCACATCCTATAAACAAAGTCTGTTGTCGCTGAACTAACTCCCACTCACCTACTGGCATGAATACCTTGACATGATCTTCTTTTTTAAAACTATTAACGGACTGACTATAAATATGTTAACACAACAACCCCTCGCCCTCTTTTACACGAAATTTTGTAAACTCCTATTACATCTTCGCGCTCTTTTTCATTGGGAGCCTGGAAATAGTCGCTCGTGTTGGAACAATCCCAAATATAGTTTTCAACTTTTAATTAAAGTATAATATTTGAAATAAAAAAATTGTTTGACTCCAATTTTTAAAGAAAAAGGTAAGGTCGCATCCATGGTTTGAACTCGACCATTTCCGCATGCAAATCGATGATGTTACGACCAGACTACAGAAGCAGGTGTCAAAACTATGAACAAACTATTAGGGTTAAATATGACAGTTCTTTCTTTCCATTATGTAATTTTTGAGCTGTTGACATTAAATTCTGCCCTTGCAAAACATGTATACATAGGGAAGCCATTTAAAGCTTGTTAAAAATAATCCCTTTTGAAACCTCCTAAAACATATTTTGTACAACCAGAATTTAATAATGAATCTAAGTTTTGCTTTGAAATGTTAAATCAGTTTAGTCATCTTATTCATAAATTATAGAATTATCTTGAGGATTATCTGTTTGTTTTTATATTGGCTGTATATGAGGTGTGCTTATTTTAATCAGGGTAGGTGGGTGGGTGAGGGTTTCAAAAAAGCATTTAATAAAAGCGGGCGAGAGGTTGTTTCATTCATGTATTTCTAGTTAGTTTGTAATATTATGATCGACGAAGAAAACTTTGAGAATCTTACCAACAGGAAGTTTACACGGTTGATCAGAGAGAAGTTGCATCTAATTTTCCAGTGCATGTTGATGAGGGAAAATATATACAAGCGGGAAATTTAGAAGAAGACAAAGGATTTCTTTGTCTTCTAATTTTCTCTCATCAACATGCACGGGAAAATTAGAAGACAAAGGATAAATTTCCCTCTTGCATGAGCGATGAGGGAAATACGAGGTTTACATTCCCTCGGAGAACAAAAGAATCCGAGGCGATCATGGTATTATTATTAATATTATATCTCAACTGCAAATTGTCCAGTCAGAGAGCTTGATTTGTAGCATGTGACCTGTTAATTAATGGGGGTAATAGAACGACGGGGAGTGCTATTAATGCCAAAATCAGCGCATAGTCCCTAGAATTATATTGTCTGGAGACGCGGCGAACATCAAAGCGGTTAACAATGAGCTACAATTTAGGTTGAGGGTGGCAAATAAGGTGCACAATCTTTTGTTTTACGTTCATTAATATTTATAAAGCAACGCTGCTATTGGTTGATTGCTTCATTATACCAAAATTAAGGTGAAATAAGGTGCACAAACGTGAACAAAACCTAGAACAAAAACTTTGGCCGCGTTTCCAGACAATTTATTTCTAGGGACTATGATCAGCGGGAGGTTGATTTGTTAATCACGAGTATGATTTGGGATTAATAGCACGACTCAATTCGTTCTATTACCCATTAATTATATATCCTTCTGTAATCAGGTATGTCCCTAACCCTAACCCTAACCCTAATCGTCGTCTTTGTTTTCGACAACAAATACTTCATGGTAGCCCAACTCATTTCTTTTAATATATGGAGACTCGTCCAGGAGTTTTTTGTAATAATAAAGTGAATTTATGAGGAGTTCATACAATTATATGTGAGGTAAAACCGGGAGTTATTGATAAAGAATGACAAGAACCAAAAATGTGAGTAATTTAGTGCTGTTTGTCTTTACTTTATAGCGTGTTTATACGCATGTATTTATAAACACACTCATGCAGTTTAAGCTTTACTGTATTTCACCGAGTGTTGCTACTTTACTGACTAAAATATTTAAGAAATACCCGAGTGCCAGTCTGGGTAATACTTTGTTTTTAATTTGTTGGGGACACGACACTGTTTTCAAAACGTATACAAAAAAATACAAATTTAAATTCTATATTTTAATATTTAAAATCCTCCATTTTTTTAATTTTTTGAAAAATCCTAGAAAATCCTTCAGCTAGGTGCCGAACTGTGATTTTGATAGCTAGCTTCATTTCCATTGGCTGAAGCAGGTGTGCGATTACAGCTAGCAAGAGTGCGATTAATGGGGGTAATAGAACGACGAGGAGTGCTATTAATGCCAAAATCATACGAGTGATTACAAAATCGACCAACCCGAAGCAGGAGGTTGATTTGTTAATCACGAGTATGATTTGGCATTAATAGCACGACTCAATTCGTTCTATTACCCATTAATTATATATCCTTCTGTAATCAGGTCATGTCCTCATTTTCTTTGTTTTCGACAGCAAATACTTCATAGTAGCCCAACTTTTGGGTTTTAGACCAGGCCTCTAATTATATGTGAGGTAAAACCGGGAGTTATTGATAAAGAATGACAAGAACCAACAATGTGAGTAATTTAGTGCTGTTTGTCTTTACTTTATAGCGTGTTTATACGCATATATTTGTAAACACACTCATGCAGTTTAAGCTTTACTGTATTTCACCGAGTGTTGCTACTTTACTGACTAAAATATTTAAGAAATACCTGAGTGCCAATCTAGGTAATTTGTTTTTAATTTGTTGGGGACACAACACTGTTTTCAAAATGTATACAAAAAAATACAAATTTAAATTCTATATTTTAATATTTAAAATCCCCCATTTTTTAATTTTTTGAAAAATCCCAGAAAATCCTACAGCTTAGGTGCCGAACTGTGATTGGACAATTTTGATAGCTAGTTTGATTTCCATTGGCTGAAGCAGGCGTGCAATTACAGCTACAGCAAGAGTGCGATTAATGCTCAAATCGCACTCCTCTAAACCAATGAAATTACAGCATTTGGGCCTGATTACAGAAGGATATATAATTAATGCTCAAAAATCGCACTCCTCTAAACCAATGAAATTGCAGTATTTGGGCCTGATTACAGCTGTCAACAATGGCGGAGTTTGGCAAGACAAACAAGAAGACTGTTAGATTACAAGAAAATAAGGATTCAGGGAATATAAAGAAAGCAACAAAAAATGCATCCAGAAGCCTTGAGACGACAACACAATTGAAACAGACAATGAAAAGCAGACAAAAGTTAATAAGCTAAGCGAACTTTATTAACATTATTTAAGCTTTTTTTGGAAAGGTTAATATGTTTCGATATACTGTAATATATCATTTATAGACCTTTCACTCGGGGAATTCGATGAAATATTACCCCTCAGGATTATATATATATATATATATATAGGATATTACACGGCGGCTCGAAGATATGAATTTTATCTTTGAGTGGGGGAGAACAATATTTTATGATTGAGCGTAGCGAATGGGTAAAATATTGTTTTTGCCACAAGAAGATAAAATTCATATCTTCAAGCCACCGTGTAATGTTCTTTTTATTATATAGATTCAATGCAAAAAGCAGGAAAATTCTAAATGATGTCATCGATATCTTCACTAGTGAGGATATGGAAAATACGACACTGTATATATCTTTTTTTTCTTTATTTTTTTAATAAAGCACTCGCATCTATATAATAAATATATATATATCCTACCTCGGGGTAATATTTCATCGAATTCCCCTCACTCCAGGTCTATAAATGATAATTATCATTATTATTATTATTATTATTGTTATTATTATTATTATTATTATTATTATTATTATTATTATTGTTTGCTGTGTTATTAAGTGCTTGTACTATTGTTTACCTTGTCTAGTTTTTGATACTCTCTTGTGGCAAAATACATAAATAAAATAAAAAACTGAATATGTGTTATCAGTGGTTGTGAATCAAATTATTTGTAGTAATAGAGCAAAGTGAAAAGCTGGTAAACTGCTGAGATTGATAGTGACAAAATACTGATGTTTCAAGTGGAGTCCTTCATCAGAGTAAAATGTAAGGGCTCTGCTCAAAACGTCAGTATTTTGTTACGAAAACTCTCAGCAGTTTAGCAACTTTTAATTTATTTTGCTCTATCCAAAACACTGCCTACGCAGCACTCTACTTTTTTGATCCGTAGTAATACTTCATTACGTCTGGTCGTTCATATTCTCTTCCCATTTCTATAGTTCTTCGATTCGGTATCTCGCGAATGTCATGTGCATTTACCACTCCAGACAGGTTGAAGCTAAATTAAGGCGAAGTGAAACAAGCAAATGTAAGGATATAAGGTAGGTAAGTAGGTAAATAGGTAGGTACCGTAAGTATGTAGGTACAGTAGGTAGGTAGGTAGGTAGGTAGGTAGGTAGGTAGGTAGGTAGGTAGGTAGGTAGGTAGGTAGGTAGGTAGGTAGGTAGGTACATGTAGGTAGGTAGGTAAGATTAACAAGCAATAACTTACAGTGCAGCAATGACCAAGCATAATGAAGTGAAGAAAGAGATGGCAAGAATGGCAATTGTTGCTGATACCAAATGTTTTACCCACTTCACATCCTCATCCAAAACTACAAAATAGAAACACCATTTTATTATACTAAAAGGTAACCGGTTACAGGGAACCCAACGGGCTGGCATCTGCACCTAATCTTTATGTTACTCCCAAAAACTACAACTTACTGTCATTAGCTGTGACTTACCGTAAACTCCCGGATCTATGTCTTTAAACAAAAGAAAAGATTTATTTAGAAATATGCTTCGAAACATCAGTCACAACCACCACCATCACCATTGCCAACACCATTATATCCATCACCAACACCATTATCACCAACACCATTATCACCAACACAATTATCACCAACACAATCACCATCATCACCACTGCCACTACCACAACCACCACCATCACTACCACCATCACTAGCACCACCACCATTATCACCAACACCATTATCACCAACACCATTATCACCATGGCCAACACCATTATCACCAATACCATTATCTCCAACACCATCAACCATCACCAACACCATCACTACTATCACCAACACCATTAGCACCATCACCATCATCACCACCACCATAACCACCACCATAACCACCAACCATCACTACCTCCACCGCCACCATCACCTCTACCACCACCATTACCACCACCATCAACACCACCACCATCACTACCACTACCACCATCACCGTGCCACCACCACCTCTACCAGTCTTTCTCAAGACTATATACTAACCTCGATAAGCACTTTTTCCAAACATGCACAAGACAGTCTATTTGTGTACGGTGCAATGAAAAAACGTACCTGAACCGATTTGTTCTATCCGTGAAACATTCAAGTCTCCGAAAGTTCCATTTGAAACAGCATCTTTGATGTCCTGTGTTGGTTCCTCGATTGGCTCGTCGAAAAGTACAGTGATGTTAGCTTCGACGCTACCCGGTCTAATACCACATTAAATAGAGAGTTTGTAAATGAAATAAGATTAGCAGAGGAAACAAGAGAGCACTCAAAAACTACATACCTCCGCAAGCGGGTTATTAAGAGATGTTTAAAGAGAAAACGAGGCATCCCGCTAACCAGG
>OZ036003.1:4208406-4215906 GCA_964035015.1 Corallium rubrum
GCCAAGTTTACCATCTGTTACGTCTAGCTGTAGACTTGAAAGTGGTGAGTTGGTAGCGGAGATGAACACCAGAGTAAAGCCGGCTATAACACTACCCTCTCTAAAGAAAACACAAAGGAATAAAGTTAAATAACTGTGAAAAAGCTGAAACTTATAAAAGCTTGAAAAGTAAAGTGCTGTGTTGGCAGTGTTTCAGATGGAGAAAAACAAAAAAAGTGATAAATTACCGGGATTTCTATAAACGGAATACTGACGTTTCTAGCAGAAACCTAGGCAGTGTTTTGAATAGAGCAAAGTAAAAACATGGTAAACTGCCGAGATTTTTATCAATTAAAAAACATTACTGACGTTTTACTCCAAACCGTTACCACTCGTATAACCACAGTCAATCGAGATATGGTCTGGAAACTCGGCAAACTTCAAAGCGCCTATAATGAGCTGTGATTTTATGTTGAACCGCATCTTACACTGTGCACATCCTTTGTTTTAGGTTTATTAATATTTAAATAGCACGGTTGAATGATTGAACTGAGACATTGCTATATTGCTATTGGACAATTCGTTCATTATACTAAAATACAATGTGTTCAGTGACCGTACACCGTGCACAAAAATGCATAAAGGCAAACAAAAAGATAGACCAAAGACTTTAGCTGAGTTTCCAGACCATATCTCGATTGACTATGGTATAACGCCAGTATTTCGTTACTAAAAACTGATCTCAGCAGTTCACCATCTTTTCACTTTGCTCTATCCAAAACACGGCCTACTGCAGCATTCTACTTTTTACTCTGATGAAGGACTCCCATTGAAACGTCAGTATTTCGTTACTAAAATTCTCAGCACTTTACCATCTTTTCACTTTGCTCCATCTAAAACACTGCCTACGAAGCACTCTACATTTTACTGTTAAAAGAAGGCTGCGCTCGTCTTGTTAGTATTTCGTTAATAACAATAATTTTAAAAGTACCTGAATCCAGTTATGAACACGGAAATGAAGTTAATATTGTTTGCAAATGCGGCGTTTATCTGTTAAACAAAAACAATTAGTTGTCATCGTAGCTGCATATGCGATTACATTTGATAATATTATATCTCAACTGTAAATTGTCCAGTCAGAGAGCTTGATTTGTACCACGTGATCAGTTAATTTATCGTAGAATTACCCGCCACAGCGGGGTATAACCATTACCTCGAGTTCGTGTACCACGCGTGAATGTCACGCACGATTCACGAAGCTGTCAACAATGGCGGAGTTTGGCGAGACAAGAAAACACTTCGCCCGAACATTCAGATGTTGACAAGAAGATTGTTAGGTTACAAGAAAATAAGGATTCAGGGAATACAAAGAAAGCAACAAACAATGCACCCAGAAGCCTTGAGACGACAACAGAATGGAAACAGACAATGAAAAGCGGACAAAAGTTAAGCTAAGCGAACTTTATTAACATTATTTAAGTTTTTTTGGAAAGGTGATATGTTTGGATATAATATATCATTTATAGACCTTTCGCTCGGGGAATTCGATGAAATGTTACCCCTCGGGATGATATATCCCGAGGGCGAACCTCGGGGTAATATTTCATCGAATTCCCCTCGCTCCAGGTCTATAATGCGTCAATCAATTTATACTGTTAACATTCCCCCCCCGGGCATACCCCCGGGCATTTGAACTTTTCGATATTTTGCGGTCAAATTTCCCACCCCCAGGCCAAAAAAGCTGTTCAAATGCCCCACATATAAGGCAAATTGATGGTCAAATGCCCCAACCCTCGGGTCATTCTGACTGTAATTGTGTCAGTTCGAGTTTGGAAAAACAGAGACGTTTTTAAAAAACAGCCACTCAAAGAAGCACGGCCTGCTTGATATAGTATGAAAAATGAAGGTACTTACGCTCAAAACTGTCAATCAGCTTCTGCATTCCATTTGTCAGAAGCCATTCTGCCACGTAGCTGTTGTCTTGGCCTTTAAAATCTTTTAAAGCGTACTCCATGGCGCGATTAAGAAGTTTAGGCACGCGTGCGATCGAGAAAATTTAGTCCCGGACCTCCCGCGGTCTGGTGTCAAATGCCCCACGTCTCGCGGCTCGGTGTCAAATGCCCTACCCCTACAGCGGTTTAAAAGGTCAAATTTCCCACTCCCGGGACAGGGAAGGGTGTCAAATGCCCGGGGTATGCCCGGGGGGGGGGGGGATGTTAACAGTATAAATTGATCCGCGCATAAATGATAAGTGTAGTATAGATAGTTATATTTGTAGGAGTATGATTAGTACATGTTTGTAAACGTTTCTCACCAAGGTTAGTGTAGACTGTTAGTTTAGTTAGTTATTACTACACGATGCGATTTCTTTGCAACTTGCAACAAATTTACATATGGAAAAAAAATATCGCAAGTTGCAGGAAGGGTGTTACACGTTCAGCAACTTGTGACTTTTGTTGTAAGTTGCAGCAAAAAGCAGAACCCATCCAACTTTTCTTGCAACTTGCAGCACGACAAAAATGACAAAATCGTAAGTTGCCACGGGGTGTTACACGGTGCGATTTTTTATGCAACTTACAACATTCAGTGATTTGTTGCAAGTTGCAAGAAAAATCGCATCGTGTAACAGCACCTTACTGTAATGTAGCACAGTGGTTAGCGCACGTGCCTTTCACCTGTGCGACCTGGGTTCGATTCCTGCTCGCAGCAGTTACCAGATTAAAATTTAACCTTGGCTGCGCATGTGAGGCGAGTGCTTTCAGTTTGACTCTACCAAACGGCCACAGGTTTTCTCCGGGAATACTCCGGTTTTCTGCTGTAGTAACACCGGACCAATGAGGGATGGCCCTTACTAGACGTCTAGGGACAACAGTTTAGATATAACTGATAGAGTTATCCAGTATAAATATATAGCTAGTTTAATGGTAGTGGTAGTGGTAGTGACGCTCACACTAGTTACTGACGACCTTATAAAGTAAATGGTTTGGACCTTAGAGGAGTATTATTAACACATGTTTGTAAACATTCCTCGTCTAGGTTGATGTAGCCATAACCCAATAAACTAGACACATAAATATAGAGGCAAATCTGACAAATATTTCACTTGACTTTGAGTTTGAGGATGACTGATGTTGAGGCCGTCGAACCGTCAATCACTAACATAACAATAAATTTCAACAAACATCTACTGATACTCCTAAATTTAGACCATTTTTCCTATAAGTCACCAGTCTTTCCCAAGACTGCACTAACCTGGGTAGATGGTCAACTTCAACAAACATCTACTGATACTCCAGTAGGTTCAAACCACTGATTAACCGCTTTATAACGTCAGTCACCAACAACAACAGTCTTTCTCAAGACTACACTAACCTAGATAATCAACTTCAACAAACATCTGCTGATACTCCTAGGTTTAAACCATTTATTTACAACGTCAGTAATTACCACCAACAGTCTTTCTCAAGCTACACCAAACGAGACAATCAACTTTCACAAACACGAATGTATACATTTCTAATGATTAATAATAGGAAAGAAGTATAAAAATAAATCAATTATGATAATGCAGTCTTAAAATATATAGGTAAAAAGAGTTCTACTAACCAGAGCTGTTAGTCGGTTACTTAAATCTATAAATGCCGTACTCTGTCTGTTTTTCAGGTCTCCTGTGAATGTCAAAACTAATGTAATTTCAATAGTATATGTCACACCTGTTTTAAACAAATAAAAATAACATTAATTAGTATCATTACTATAATAGCTTTCTCTCAAGCCTTTTCAATTTCCCCATGATGAGTAGAATCGTCTGGCGTTAGCCAAAGTAAACTAAATTAATTTAGAGACTTTTCTAATTTTGAGAGTCAGATGCTGCCAAGAAAGAGTTAACATTTGAATATGTGATCTGTCTTGTGCATGTACTGTACCTCACTTAATTTCTCCTAAATCTCCCCGTATAGTAATATATATATATATTATATATATATATATATTTGTGAAATTCATTAACAATTCATGAGTTTTGCAGCCAATCCAATTTCAGAAATTACATCACATGGATACCCCTGTAACAGGCCCGGATTTACCAATTTTGGGCCTACAGGCTAAGTGTGACGAAACATTTCTAGGGGTCCGGGGGGGATGTTCCCCCCGGAATTTTTTTGAATTTTGGGTCTCTGAAACAGCATTTCCCGCATTTTGAGGACACTTTTGAGCAAAATATAAAGGTCTGGAATCCCATTTTTTAACAGAGTTTCTCGTCATTTTAAAGAAATATTTCTATAAAGTAGAATAATAAATTATACATAAATGAAGAACAGTGTATTTTAATTAATAAAGTAGAAAACTAATTATGTTTGAAAAGTAGAACAAATCGAATTTATGAGATTCAACATTTACAGTAGAGTTATAGAGCACAATGTTATAACCATACAAACAGTAGGTACTGTACGTAGGTACTGTATGTAGGTACTGTACAAGTACAATTTTTTCACGACGACACAACACAATTACTTGTGACGCGGTGACGCCTGCTCTTCTTGTTACTGAAGTCCTGAACAATGTCATCGAAGTTGAGACTCCGCAAAATCTCACTTTCAATACACAAGAGTCCTAGTGACTGAAGTCTTTCTTGGCGCATGGTAGCTCTGCATGCCGACTTGACTCTTTTCAGAACTGAAAATGATCGCTCACCTCCGCAGTTGGTGACCATGAGACACAGGTAGATGCGGTAGCACACCTCCACATTAGGGAAAGCACTTGCAGAACCCGACTCATATAGTAATCGGTATATCCACAAAGCCGTACTCTCATCCTTCTTCTTTGTGTGCACAGTACATAACTGGTCAAAGAAGTCCGCGTATTGTAACACTTCTAGGTACAACTCTTTTCCTTGCGGTAAATCATCTGGGTACGCGTCACACAAAGTTTGACACTTCTGTTGAAGATCTCCCCTGTCCAAAGTTGACAGAAAGCTAAACCTTTGGTGAAGGGTGGTATACGCATTCATCCTGTCAGTAAGTGTTACATGGAGCTGGTCAAGGATTGGAAGGAACGTGTTGCGCTTGAAATTTTCGGTGCCACTGATCACCTCAGAAGGGATGGGAAGCCTGTCCGCCCCTAATCTCCTCCTCCTTGCCCTTTGCTCAAACCTGTAGTCCACGTCAGTTCGCGTCTTAGCATTCGTCTCGTATTCATCAAACTGATCTCTCACACCAGTGATGAAGGTTTTCAGTGATTCGAGAAGAGCAACGGCGGTGTGTAAGTCAATGTCTGCAGCCTGTAGTATCTTACTGCACATGTTGAATTGTTGGAGCACCTTGTTCCACACCTCCAACATCAGATTGAACTCCAGAGTGTCCATCGAGTCTGATAGGGTATCTGCTTCATGCCGTGCGTCTGCTTTCTGGGAATCATCCCCGGCGATCTTGTCCAACACCTGCAATCAATTGAATTGATTGATTGAAGTGTAAATATGATATAAATAACGATTAAACGGCGTTAACGAGCACGAATAGTGTAGCTTATATCTAGGCATCTAGCCACTAATAAATGTTAGGAGAATGAATATGAATGAATACACTATGACTATCTACGCGTGTGTGATTATGAGATCTGATGAGGTTATGAGAGAATGAACTACAAGTGCACATACAACTACAAGTCTACAATTACGCATTTCACATATACGTATATATACTTCTCTGAACTTCCAAAAACCATGGAACAATGCGTCTACAGCCTCGGCGTCCGCAGACCATCTGGTGTCCGATCGCTTTTTAGGTACTTTCATCCCTTTTGGCAGAGTGTTAAGCAGAATGTCCCACCTCGATGTTGATGCAGAAAGAAAAACGTAGACCTTTTGCACCACCCCCAAAAATGACACGGCATCCACACATGCATCTGCTGCAGATTTTCCCACCAGATTCAGCGAATGTGCCGCGCATGGGACCCAGTCAATTAGGGGGTTAACTCTTTTCAACTGGGCCTGCATGCCGATGTACTTTCCGGACATATTACTGGCATTATCATAACTCTGGCCTCGACAGTTTTGAATGTTGATGCCATTTTGTTCCAAGTATTGCAGCAGGTATTTCGCCAGATCTTCCCCAGTATGGCTTCTGATGTGTATGAAAGTTAGGAATCTTTCAATGGGCCCACTTGGCATACAATACCTGTAAATAAATTTTAAAAATGTTTTAGCAACCACATACATTAATACGTACATGTACAGTACATGCACACACCACATTGATTCATTGATACAAACATATGTTTCAAAATAATTGTTTTCTTGCCTCACAACAATTGTCAGTTGGTCTAAATGGGAAACATCAGGCGTGGAGTCCACTGTCGCAGAGAAGTATTTGGCACCAGACAGTTCTTCAACTATCGTCTTCAGGACACGATTGTGCATAAGCAGCACAAACTCCTCAATTGTTGTTTTAGACAAATAAGATGTATGGCCGCTGCCACGATTTGAATGAATGTTGATGTGCTGTGCAAAAAATGGATCGAATTTTGCAATCAGCTCCATAATTCCAAGGAAGTTCCCATTTGACTTAGAACCGATGATTTCATTTGATCCTCGGAGCGGTAGACCTCTCTCACAGAGGAGAATGATCGTTTCCACTACTCGTGCCAGAACTTGCTTCCAGTACTTTTGACTCTCCTCAGCAATCCTTTGTAGTTCAGTGTCTATTCTTCCTGATGTTTGCCGCAGTAAGATATAATCTCGCAGATGATCTGTATGTTTATCAGTTCTTGCATGTTTCATAATATCTTCCTTATTTTTCCAATCATTGAACCCATCCATAGAAAATTTGTTACTCTTTCTCTCCTCCTCTTTACAAAAAAGCCGGCAATAAAAACAATATACCTTCTTAGTTGCTGGTGAATATATCAGCCACTCCAAATCTACTACTTCTCCATTCTTCTTTGTATACATAAACAATGCATTGCTGAGATAGCGATTTTGTGTTGGATACTGTCTTTTAGTTTCTTCATATCTATCTCTTGGATTCTTGTTTTGACATTTAGATGGTCCTTTACCAATCCAATAGTTTCGCAAATCTCTAAATGTAGGTGATGACAAGTCCCATAGACCAGGATCTGCACTGAATTCAACAGAAGCAGCATTTTCTGCATTTACTGTAACATTGACATTACCAGGTCCAGGTGGTACCAACGCAGGATCTATAACCTCGTTGACTAGTATTGGTGTTAGTGTATCAGGGTCAGAGTGAGAAGATGCAGCAGTAACAGTGTCGTTGACATTATCAGGACCAGGTGGTACCAATGTGGGATCTACAACTTCATTGCCCAGAATCGGTGTATCAGAGCAAGAGGAAGCAGTTGTATCATTATCATTGCTATTACCAGCACCAGCAGGAGTATCAGTAAAAAAAGAGGCGATGGATGGAGTTTTTGCCACTACAGCATCATCAGCTGCCCGACGCTTATCTGCCTTTTTTTTTTTCTCCCAACCACCTTTTCGTTTAGACATCTAGTATAAATAAACAA
>OZ036003.1:4220906-4263406 GCA_964035015.1 Corallium rubrum
GGTTCTAGCACCGCAAGGAGCAGGTGAAGCAATGCACTCGTCAGAGTCAAAAACATAAACTTTTGACTAACTACAACTTGATTGAAAATATTCATTAAGGTGGCTCTATACAGTTATTGAAAAATGGAAAATACAAGTTTGAGAGTCCAAAACACATGCATAAATAATTCGTAAAAATAATAAAACTAAATGTTATGCATAATAAAACGTTCTGACAATCAAAAACTGTAACCAGTTGTTTGCTACGGCAACAATGACGTTTCAAAATGGCTGCCAATTACCCTTCAAACTAATTTAATTCGAAAAAAACTTTAGTGACCCCAATCTTTTTTTCAATTAAACATTTCTCGAAGTATGAGTAATCAATAGGCAGATTTAAAAAAAGTTCTGTACAACGAATAATTTTTTTTCGGGAAAATCATGTTTGTTAATTTTTAAAACATTTGGATCGGCCAAATGGTTACTCATACATCAAGAAAAGTTTCAATAAAAAAAATAATTGTGGTAACCAAAGTTTTTTTCGAATTAAATTAGTTTCAAGGGTAATTGGCAGCGATTTTCAAACCTCGTTGTTGCCTTAGCAACAACTGTTGCTATTTATTCGGTAACAATTATTGATTGTCAGACTGTTTAACTATGCACAACCTTTAGTTTTATTCTTTTTCCGAATTGTTTAATATGCACGTGTTTTGTCTAAAGAAATGCAGAAGAACACTAGGAACAGACGTTGTATACTTATTGTGATTTACACTGAGTAAAACGCATTATTCATTAATCAACTCAACCTACCACTGCAACTGGTTCCATCGCCCGAATATCCACTTTTGCACGTGCATTGATAAGAACCACCATTGTTTGTGCATGTAGCATCAGCATGACATGGACTAGGTGACGCAGTGCACTCGTTTATGTCTATGATAAAGAAAGAGAACATTAACTTCATTTGAGTGTGTTTTCTATGATCGAAAGTTTGTCGAAAGTAATGCAGCAGAACACCAGGAACAGAAGTTGTATACTTATTGTGATTTACAATGAATAAAACGCATTATTCATTAATCAACTCAACCTACCACTGCAGCTGGTTCCATCGCCTGAATATCCACTTTTGCACGTGCATTGAGAAGAACCAATATTGTTTGTGCATGTAGCATCAGCATGACATGGACTAGGTGACGCAGTGCACTCGTTTATGTCTATGATGAAGAAAGAGAACATTAACTTCATTTGAGTGTGTTTTCTATGATTGAAAGATCGTCTAAAGTAATGCAGCAAAACACTAGGAACAGAAGTTGTGTACTTATTGTGATTTACACTGAATTAAACACATTATTCATTAATCAACTCAACCTACCACTGCAACTGGTTCCATCGCCTGAATATCCACTATTGCACGTGCATTGATAAGAACCACCATTGTTTGTGCATGTTGCATCAGCATGACATGGACCAGGTGACGCAGTGCATTCGTTTATGTCTATGATGAAGAAAGATAACATTAACTTCATTTCAGAGTGTTTTCTATAACTGACAGTTTGTGTGAAGACAAGCAGCAAACACTAGGTACAGAAGTTGTATACTTATTGTTATTTACACTTAGTAAAACGCATTATTCATTAATCAACTCAACCTACCACTGCAACTGGTTCCATCGCCTGAATATCCACTTTTGCACGTGCATTGATAAGAACCAATATTATTTGTGCATGTAGCATCAGCATGACATGGACTAGGTGACGCAGTGCACTCGTTTATGTCTATGATGAAGAAAGAGAACATTAACTTCATTTGAGTGTGTTTTCTATGATTGAACGTTTGTCTAAAGTATTGCAGCAGGGCACTAGGAACAGAAGTTGTATACTTATTGTGATTTACACTGAATAAAACACATTATTCATTAATCAACTTAACCTACCACTGCAGCTGGTTCCATCGCCTGAATATCCACTGTTGCACGTGCATTGATAAGAACCACCATTGTTTGTGCATGTTGCATCAGCATGACATGGACCAGGTGACGCAGTGCATTCGTTTATGTCTATGATGAAGAAAGATAACATTAACTTCATTTGAGAGTGTTTTCTATAACTGAAAGTTTGTATGAAGTCATGCAGCAGAACACTAGGTACAGAAGTTGTATACTTATTGTTATTTACACTTAGTAAAACGCATTATTTATTAATCAACTCAACCTACCACTGCAACTGGTTCCATCGCCTGAATATCCACTTTTGCACGTGCATTGATAAGAGCCACCGTTGTTTGTGCATGTAGCATCAGCATGACATGGACTAGGTGACGCAGTGCACTCGTTTATGTCTATGATGAAGAAAGAGAACATTAACTTCATTTGAGTGTGTTTTCTATGATTGAACGTTTGTCTAAAGTATTGCAGCAGAGCACTAGGAACAGAAGTTGTATACTTATTGTGATTTACACTGAATAAAACACATTATTCATTAATCAACTTAACCTACCACTGCAGCTGGTTCCATCGCCTGAATATCCGCTATTGCACGTGCATTGATAAGAACCACCATTGTTTGTGCATGTTGCATCAGCATGACATGGACCAGGTGACGCAGTGCATTCGTTTATGTCTATGATGAAGAAAGATAACATTAACTTCATTTCATGCAGAGTGTTTTCTATAACTGAAAGTTTGTGTGAAGTCATGCAGCAGAACACCAGGTACAGAACTTGTATACTTATTGTTATTTACACTTAGTAAAACGCATTGTTCATTAATCAACTCAACCTACCACTGCAACTGGTTCCATCGCCTGAATATCCACTTTTGCACGTGCATTGATAAGAACCACCATTGTTTGTGCATGTAGCATCAGCATGACATGGACTAGGTGACGCAGTGCACTCGTTTATGTCTATGACGAAGAAAGAGAACATTAACTTCATTTGAGTGTGTTTTCTATGATAGTAGATGACCCCCCCCCACCCACCCACCCCCCCACCCCCCATATAGGGACCAAAGGGATGCCGCCTCATTAATATTCAGCGTGACTCACACAAGGCAAGATTGGAATAATTATAGTATACATGAAGCTATATAAGCTCGGTGATTTCGTATTGTTGTTACTTTTCCAGAAGTGTTTTACCTGTGGAGTTTACTGTCTGCGATATAGCGTTTTCTTGGGAGATATTTTCGAAGTGTTCTTGTCTGATTTTAAGGTAAGATGTTTTGAACTTATTCGTTTTATATTGCCTGACGACGTTCACTTGCGTATTTTATCAGAGTTTATTTTACGTTTTGTTTCATTGACAGTAATGGATCTTATCGATGTAATCAAAGGTTGTACAACCGTCGAAGAAATTGAGGCGCTGGAATGGCTCTTTGATTTCGAGGATAGGCATAAGGAAGCAGCCTTATTTCAACGTATCATTATATTGTCGAATGCCTTGGAGCGTGATTTAGAGAACGAACGTTGTGGGATTGCTACGGTGTTAATGGATGGTTGGTCGGACGAGCAACGCGAATCCTTCAAGCGAGATTGGAACGATGATTCGTTTTTGGCCGAGATGGATGATGTCCTCGGCGGTCAGGCCCCCGAACCGGCGATACCCTCGTTAATGAATGGTTGGTCGAACGAGCAGCATGAATCCTTCAGAATGGATTGGAACGACGATTCACTTATGGCCGAACTAGAGGATATTTCTGATGTCTCTGGTGAACCGTCGATACCCGAAGTATCTATCCAGACCGGAGAAGGAAGTCGAAAACGAGCCGCTAAACCAAGCACGGAATCAATACCAAGTAAGAGATCTAAAACTGTTCCGTTATTTACGATAAAATCTGTTAAGCAAGTACGCGTTAAAAAGTTTAAGACCACGGACCTTGATTATCGTGTTCAGTTTGGCGATTTACAAGTCCAAGGTTTGCCTGATGTCTTGTGACAATTACATCATGTGTTTGAAAGTCTACTTGATCGCGTTACCGATGGTATTGCTATGAATGATCAGGTTTATTATGCATTCGCCTCAACTCGAGTATCCTATTTCGTTAGCATTTATTCCTCGTGAGAGATTAACAGTTGAGAGAATCTTGGCCGAAATCGAAAGAGTAATTCAATCGAATGATTCGTTTAAGTTAGATGATTCGATTACCGTCAATATTATTCATGTTGAGATGCCACACGGTGGTACGGGAAGAAAGCGAAAGATTGCTAACCTCGATAAATACCTTACACGAAAACACTGTTTCGGTTTTCGTTCAAACATATACATATAAAAAGTTTTAGTAAGGTCTGCTTCTTAGATTATATTTAGGTGTTTTTATTTTAAAAGTAGCATGATAATCTTTCTTGTCCTCTGATGATAATTGGGACACGTCTTCCTTTGTCATGGGTAAATATTTTGATGTAGTCATCATTAGATGGTGTTCATACTCTTCTCTTTCATCCGGAGTCATCTTTGCCAAGTCTTTCTCTGTCGGGTCGCCCAAACTTTCCCAGTTATGAAAGAAATTATGTTTAAGCGTCGGTTGTTCAACGGTAGGAGGCGGTGTTACAAAATAGGTTTTAGGTGTAGCAGGGAAACCCCACGGAAGATTGTCAGTTTCTTGCTTTATCTCCGGTGTCAAATTTGGTGTATTTTGCTGAGTTTGAAGATTATCTATTTTTATTTCGGTTCAATATTATTTTCATTAACTCCATCGGTAATATATGCCTTGGGACACGCAGTACAGAAACCAATTGAATGTAAAAAAGATAAGGGAGATCCTAAGTTACATAATTTACAGTGATGATTGTTATCCTGATAGAAATCTTTCCATGAACATTTAGGACACTGAAGTAAATATACAACACCTGCAATACTTTGACAGTGTTCACATTCTCCAGTAAGTTCTTCATTTCTCTCCGAATCCTCTCCACTCCGTTGCTCCGCGTCCGACTCTTCTTGTTCAGTTTCGGAGTCAGTTACTTCGTCTTCGCTTTCGGATTCCGGCTCTTGATGTTCGTGACGTGCCAGCATGGTCAAAACTTGAACATTTTCAATGAGACTTTTATCAATTTTCAAATTTGCTAGTCCTTTAACAAAAATATCTAAACCAAGGGGCTCGGGAATCTTGGCATCGTATTCTGTTAGACAATATTCTATCAAATCAGTGATATTTGTTCTTGATATAGTTTTTCCGTTATATACTATTTCCCCTCTTGAATTCCACGTGAGAAGATTATGGGATATCAGCAAACTGTTTAGCAGAGAAGACACTTTCTCTTCATCGATTTCGTAGTGTAAATGTGATATTATTTGTTGGACGCGATAATTAGCGAGACTTGTTTCTTCCATGATGTTCACGCTTAAACTGACTATCGTAGCAACTTTTAGTTCGTTTATACCATTTCTGCGAGTCCTTCTAAAACAGGACCAAGTAACAGGCTTAGAAATCCTTCACCGTTTTGAACCAGTGTTTTCTTTTTTCGTCTAAAACTTCGTCGGGGATCAACCAAAATGTGTAGATCGTCCTGGTAAGGGCTTAGTGTTTCAATCACCTGACGAGGTAGTTGGTAGTGCATTTGCCATAAATTGTGCGCACACTCGCATATACATCGAACCTGCTCAGGGCTCGCGGACTCCAAAACAGTTCACTGTTGTACCGGTTTTGAAGGACACAAAAACTGAAGAAATGCTCTCTGTTCGTTGTTAAACATCGCTCAATGAAAGTAAGGTTGCAAATGATTGAATTCCGCCAGAGCATATCTATATATTTTGAATTTGTGACATATCCTTGATGGGTCTGGGACTGAAAATTGGGGAAATAAGGAAGATAAGGAAGATAAGAGGAAGATAAGAGAAAGCTAAGGAAGATAAGGGGAAAATAAGGGGAAGATAAGAGGAAGATAAGAGGAAGATAAGTGGAAGATAAGGAAGATAAGGACGATAAGAGGAAGATAAGGAAGATAAGAGGAAGATTCGAGGAAGATAAGAGGAAGATAAGTGGAAGATAAGGAAGATAAGAGGAAGATAAGGGGAAGATAAGGGAAAGATAAGAGGAAGATTAGAGGAAGAGAAGTGGAAGATAAGGAAGATAAGAGGAAGATAAGGGGAGGATAAGAGGAAGATTAGAGGAAGATAAGAGGAAGATAAGTGGAAGATAAGAGGAAGATAAGAGGAAGATAATGAAGATAAGAGGAAAATTAGAGGAAGATAAAAGAAAAGAGAAATAGGGAAGAAATTGAAATAAATTGTCCGAATATGCTTTGAAACAATCATTTTACTCCTAAACGTCAAAGAGTGAACATGTCGTACATCTGTAACACTTGTGGAAAAACGTTTTCGACAAGAGGCAATCTTCAACGCCATATTAAAAATTCCCATCAGGAAAGCAATACAGGGCATGTTTCCCCAGTTATCAATGGAGCAACAGTCATGCAACATCCATTTACTTGCATTGTCGCTGGATTCACACAGAGTGGTAAAACAGTATGGGTAAAAACGCTTCTGCAAAACGCCCAAACTACGATTAATCCTCCTCCTGAACGTATCATTTGGTGTTATGGACAATGGCAGCCCATGTATTTAGAAATGATCAAGACAATACCAGGCATCGAATTCTACGAGGGTATACCTTCCGACATTGACTCTGATAATTTTCTTGAAGTCTCTCAACGTAACCTGATCGTCCTCGATGATCTTATGGCTCAATCTGGGGGAGATAAACGTATTGCTAGTCTATTTACTAAAGGTAGTCATCACAGGAATCTCTCCGTGATCTATATTGTTCAGAATATATTTCATCAAGGCAAAGAAACCAGAAACATCAGCCTCAACGCACACTATATTGTGCTCTTTAAGTCTCCGAGGGATAAGCAACAAATTTCTGTCTTGGCACGGCAGGTGAACCCAGGTCATGTCCATGAATTTATGAAGAGTTACGAGGAAGCCACAAGTCGCCGTCATGGTTATTTAATGCTTGATCTAAAGCCGACCACGGATGACGATAATCGCCTCAAGACCAATGTTCTACCTGGAGAAAATAGCTCAAGCCTGCAGCAACAGCTGGGTAGTTTCATACAAAAGCAATCCTTAATAGATAATTACTGAGGCCAACGGCATTATTGAATATATTGCAGCTAGCTGAGGGCGTAGCCCGAAGCTGGCTGCAATATATTCAATAATGCCGTTTGGCCGAAGTAATTATCTATTATAATTACTGACCCGCGTCAAATTCCATTGTTCTCTGTCTGCATTATATCAACGATTTCAGGCACCCCATTCCCAAACAATGAACAGGATGTATTGTTTACAATTTCAATAGGAAAGTTTTTGAATATCACTGTCAGAATTTTAGATTAGTTATAGAATTTGCGTGTTTTGTTTTGTTTGATTGTTATTGATGTGGACTTTGGAAGAACATTTGCATATTATAAGAGAACAAATAATTTTATTTATTCAATTTAGTTAGGCTTAGCTAGTGGCGTGGTATAGAGATGGAAGATTCTTCAGAAGATGAAAGTTTTTATATCACACAGTCGTCGACAAATAAGCGAAAGCTAAGCGAAGGAAGAGACGTTGACGTTCATGAACTAGCTGTTCTTTTCGAGAATGAGAATGCACAGGAGGGAAGTGAAGAGACTGATGAAGATAGAAAAGGTACGGAGCACGTGGCGAATTTAAAATTGTCGAAAGGTTGGTTCGCTAGTTTAGTATGTTCTTTTGCTTGTTGAGTTTTTAATGTAATGAAATGTGTCGTTTGTAACCAGGAAATAGATTTCGAAAACCGATAACGTCGTTGGAGTGCGAAAAGTTCAAACAAAGTTGGACTTCGGAAGCTAGTCGAAAGAAGTGGCGTTGGGTGTTGAAAACATTTGAAGAGTGGCGGACCGAAAGAAATCATGGTGTGACTAATCTCACCTGTAGTGGAGAACCAGTGATGAACGCAAGCTTAGAAGAAATGTCTGTCGATGAATTGAATTATTTCCTGGCACGTTTCGTTGCAGAAGTGAGAAAAGTAGACGGGAAAGAGTATCCCGGCAAGACTATATATGAAATGTTAAGTAGCATTCAAACGTATTTACGCGTGGAATGTAAGCGTAATGTGACTTTAATTGATAAGACAAGTTGTGTATTTAGAGAGTTAAATTCGGCGTTAAATTTTGTATTGAAAGAAAGAGCAGGGTAAGGATTAGGCGTAGAGGTCGCACAAGCTAATTTTATATCGGAAGAGCAAGAAAATTATTTGTGGGAGCACGGTTTCTTAGGAAGCAGCGGGGCAAGTTTGCTTAGAGATACGTTAGTTTATGTGTTCGGTATACAATTTGCGCTTAGGGCTGGTCAAGAGCATAGAAATTTGAGAAGTAAAAACTCGCAACTATCCCTACAAGTTGACGAATTTGGGTCTGAATATTTGCAGTATACGGAAGATGTCAGCAAGACGAATAACGGGGGGTTAGCCCATTTGCGTATCAAAAGAAAAGTTGTTCGGGCATATAAGAATTTAGAAAATCCCCTTCGTTGTCCAGTTGAGCTTTATAAGAAATATTTATCTCATGTTTCAAAGGAAATCAGCGATAACGCGTTCTATTTGCGAGCTTTGGCAAAGCCAAATGGTGATATTTGGTATTACAAAAAAGCTGTGGGTAGGGAAACGTTAGGAAATGTGGTGAAAAATATGAAGAATGCCGGGTTTGAAGGGCATTTTACAAATCACTCTCTTCGGCGTAGTTGCGCTACAGGATTGTACAATGCGGGAATATCAGAACAAGTTATTCAGGAGACGACTGGTCACCGGTCATCTGATGGGGTTAAGGCGTATAAATGTACTTCGACGTCAATTAAAAGAAAAGCGAGTGAGATATTACAAGGTTCCGATTTACGTAAGGTTGAAGTGAATACGGAAGGTGAAAAGAAAATATGTTTAAAGAAAAATACTGAAAATGACGTGTCTGACTTATGTTGTGATCAATCGCTTGTAATTAATACACGCTGCACTAAGATCGTTGTGTCGTATAAATGAATGCTTTAAAAATGGTGACTGCCGATATGATGTTATTTAGTGCAGATGTTGTGTAATTATTTATAATATAAAATATGTCCTGTTTATGGAATTGTGTTCTTGTTTTGTTGTGTACAATCGCATAATTTTTTATATTGGTAAAATCAAGAGTAAGCTTGTAGATTCATCTAATAATTATGAGGAAGACTGTTTTTAGCTTGTTTTTTTACTGCTGGGTGCAATATTTTTAATATTGCAGTGTGCTAGCAGCAATATTTTTAATATTGCAGTGTGCTGGCTGCAATATTTTTAATATTGCAGTGTGCCAGTTTAGTACGTTTATAATTACCCCTGATAATTTCCCCGCTACCAAAAAGGACCGTCGCCGTTTTCCTAAAACAGCCTGAAATCGTTGATATAATGCAGACAGAGAACAATGGAATTTGACGAGGGTCAGTAATTATTATTAATTACCTCCGATCGTTAATGCCATGTACAATACAGAACAAAAAATGCAAGATATTGTACAAGCGCCACAGTTAACACCTGAAGAAAAGAACATACTTTACTCCAATCAGCTCGGACGTTTTCTGAATTTTCAAAACCAAATGCAAAATCAGTCTCAACCTCTGACTAATCTTCAAACTCAGCAAAATACACCAAATTCGACACCGGAGATAAAGCAAGAAACTGACGATCTTCCGTGGGGTTTCCCTGCTACACCTAAAACCTATTTTGTAACACCGCCTCCTACCGTTGAACAACCGACGCTTAAACATAATTTCTTTCATAACTGGGAAAGTTTGGGCGACCCGACAGAGAAAGACTTGGCAAAGATGACTCCGGATGAAAGAGAAGAGTATGAACACCATCTAATGATGACTACATCAAAATATTTACCCATGACAAAAGAAGACGTGTCCCAATTATCATCAGAGGACAAGAAAGATTATCATGCTACTTTTAAAATAAAAACACCTAAATATAATCTAAGAAGCAGACCTCACTAAAACTTTTTATATGTATATGTTTGAACGAAAACCGAAATAAATCTTTTAAACTGATTGTTGTGAATTCTGTCTTATGCAAAATACACGCTAATGACTTTCTCGCCTAGACTTGCCTAATCCTCTTAATGACCCCTAATGAGTTTTTTTCTTTTGTCTCCTGCACGTGCACTGAGATAAATATGCAAATATCACACTTAGTAACAGAAAGCGTAGCAACGCTTTCAAAGTAATAAACCGCTTTGCCTTTATATATCGACACTTAAAATCGTTCTTTTCACGATTTCTCGAATTGATTCTTCATTCTATCTTCCTACAATTTCCTCACTTATAAAGAAGGGTTTAGTTAGCAATAATTCTAGGATGACTTACTCTGTTTGAATATTTAGGTGTAATACTTTTTATTGCTATTAGCCGTATACTTTAATGTCATCGCCCCAATTAACCCCTCATGACATTTATTATACGGGGAAGACAACATAACGAGTATTTCATTGTACTCTTTACTGATTTGGTGGTTCTTAAAAGAACCGCTTGTGTTTAGTAGATTTTATTGGAGCGCTATCCATTTGCCAAAGGCTTCGACTTCTACTGTCGGACAGTGATGGTATGCATTAATCTTTGTGTGATTTCCACACGTTTGCAGCCATGTCAAGGCACCAAATAAATGTTCTGCTTTTGGACAGCCGAAACTTTCTAGGTTGAGGACGGAATTCCCAGCTCCTTTAAAACTGTACGCTCTAAGTTTCCACCTTTGAACACAAACTTCGACGTATCGTCAATTTTAACTTCTTCATAAATTTGCCAAATTATGTCTCCCAAACACTCAATCTTATAGTACTTGGTGTATGGGGGGACACCGAATGGTAAATGGTGAATGTTTTTTTCAACCCATCTACAATTATACTTTTCTCTACTTGACAAGTCAGCCCATTTCTTGCCAATGTCAAAGAAGAACGATAAACCTTCGGTTTCCCCGACCTTCAGAACGCCTAGTTCTTTACAGAAGAACTTCTTTCCTATGTGAAAACCATCCATGTCAATCACGGCAACTATATCACACAGCGACATTACGTATATATAAGTAAAACACTTTTGGAAAAGTAGCAACTATACGAAATCCCCAAGCTTATATAGCTTCATGTATACTATAATTATTCCAATCTTGCCCAATCCTGTCACAGGCGTGAGTCATGCGTGAGTCATGCGTGAGTCACGCTGAATATTAATGAGGCGGCATCCCTTTGGTCCCTATATGGTGGTGGTGGGGGGGGGGGGGGGTCATCTACTTATGATTGAACGTTTGTCTAAAGTATTGCAGCAGAGCACTAGGAACAGCAGTTGTATACTTATTGTGATTTACACTGAATAAAACACATTATTCATTAATCAACTTAACCTACCACTGCAGCTGGTTCCATCGCCTGAATATCCACTATTGCACGTGCATTGATAAGAACCACCATTGTTTGTGCATGTTGCATCAGCGTGACATGGAGCAGGTGATGCAGTGCATTCGTTTATGTCTATGATGAAGAAAGATAACATTAACTTCATTTGAGAGTGTTTTCTATAACTGAAAGTTTGTGTGAAGTCATGCAACAGAACACTAGGTACCGAAGTTGTATACTTATTGTTATTTACACTTAGTAAAACGCATTATTCATTAATCAACTCAACCTACCACTGCAACTGGTTCCATCGCCTGAATATCCACTTTTGCACGTGCATTGATAAGAGCCACCGTTGTTTGTGCATGTAGAATCAGCATGACATGGACTAGGTGACGCAGTGCACTCATTTATGTCTATGATGAAGAAAGAGAACATTAACTTCATTTGAGTGTGTTTTCTATGATCGAAAGTTTCTCTAAAGTAATGCAGCAGAACAATAGGAACAGAAGTTGTATATTTATTGTGATTTACACTGAATAAAACGCATTATTCATTAATCAACTCAACCTACCACTGCAACTGGTTCCATCGCCTGAATATCCACTTTTGCACGTGCATTGATAAGAACCACCATTGTTTGTGCATGTAGCATCAGCATGACATGGACTAGGTGACGCAGTGCACTCGTTTATGTCTATGATGAAGAAAGATAACATTAACTTCATTTGAGTGTGTTTTCTATGATTGAACGTTTGTCTAAAGTATTGCAGCAGAGCACTAGGAACAGAAGTTGTATACTTATTGTGATTTACACTGAATAAAACACATTATTCATTAATCAACTCAACCTACCACTGCAACTGGTTCCATCGCCTGAATATCCACTTTTGCACGTGCATTGATAAGAGCCACCGTTGTTTGTGCATGCAGCATCAGCATGACATGGACTAGGTGACGCAGTGCACTCATTTATGTCTATGATGAAGAAAGAGAACATTAACTTCATTTGAGTGTGTTTTCTATGATCGAAAGTTTCTCTAAAGTAATGCAGCAGAACAATAGGAACAGAAGTTGTATATTTATTGTGATTTACACTGAATAAAACGCATTATTCATTAATCAACTCAACCTACCACTGCAACTGGTTCCATCGCCTGAATATCCACTTTTGCACGTGCATTGATAAGAACCACCATTGTTTGTGCATGTAGCATCAGCATGACATGGACTAGGTGACGCAGTGCACTCGTTTATGTCTATGATGAAGAAAGATAACATTAACTTCATTTGAGTGTGTTTTCTATGATTGAACGTTTGTCTAAAGTATTGCAGCAGAGCACTAGGAACAGAAGTTGTATACTTATTGTGATTTACACTGAATAAAACACATTATTCATTAATCAACTCAACCTACCACTGCAACTGGTTCCATCGCCTGAATATCCACTTTTGCACGTGCATTGATAAGAGCCACCGTTGTTTGTGCATGTAGCATCAGCATGACATGGACTAGGTGACGCAGTGCACTCGTTTATGTCTATGATGAAGATAGATAACATTAACTTCATTTGAGTGTGTTTTCTATGATTGAACGTTTGTCTAAAGTATTGCAGCAGAGCACTAGGAACAGAAGTTGTATACTTATTGTGATTTACACTGAATAAAACACATTATTCATTAATCAACTTAACCTACCACTGCAGCTGGTTCCATCGCCTGAATATCCACTATTGCACGTGCATTGATAAGAACCACCATTGTTTGTGCATGTTGCATCAGCATGACATGGACCAGGTGACGTAGTGCATTCGTTTATGTCTATGATGAAGAAAGATAACATTAACTTCATTTCAGAGTGTTTTCTATGATCGAAAGTCTCTCTAAAGTAATGCAGCAGAACAATAGGAACCGAAGTTGTATATTTATTGTGATTTACACTGAATAAAACGCATTATTCATTAACCTACCACTGCAGCTGGTTCCATCGCCTGAATATCCACTTTTGCACGTGCATTGATAAGAACCACCATTGTTTGTGCATGTAGCATCAGCATGACATGGACTAGGTAACGCAGTGCACTCGTTTATGTCTATGATGAAGAAAGAGAACATTAACTTCATTTGAGTGTGTTTTCTATGATCGAAAGTTTCTCTAAAGTAATGCAGCAGAACAATAGGAACAGAAGTTGTATATTTATTGTGATTTACACTGAATAAAACGCATTATTCATTAATCAACTCAACCTACCACTGCAACTGGTTCCATCGCCGGAATATCCACTATTGCACGTGCATTGATAAGAACCAATATTGTTTGTGCATGTAGCATCAGCATGACATGGACTACGTGACGCAGTGCACTCGTTTATGTCTATGATGAAGAAAGAGAACATTAACTTCATTTGAGTGTGTTTTCTATGATTGAAAGATCGTCTAAAGTAATGCAGCAAAACACTAGGAACAGAAGTTGTGTACTTATTGTGATTTACACTGAATAAAACACATTATTCATTAATCAACTCAACCTACCACTGCAACTGGTTCCATCGCCTGAATATCCACTATTGCACGTGCATTGATAAGAACCACCAGTGTTTGTGCATGTAGCATCAGCATGACATGGACCAGGTGACGGAGTGCATTCGTTTATGTCTATGATGAAGAAAGATAACATTAACTTCATTTGAGAGTGTTTTCTGTAACTGAAAGTTTGTGTGAAGTCATGCAGCAAAACACTAGGTACAGAACTTGTATACTTATTGCTATATACACTTAGTAAAACGCATTATTGATTAATCAACTCAACCTACCACTGCAACTGGTTCCATCGCCTGAATATCCACTTTTGCACGTGCATTGATAAGAACCAATATTGTTTGTGCATGTAGCATCAGCATGACATGGACTAGGTGACGCAGTGCACTCGTTTAAGTCTATGATGAAGAAAGATAACATTAACTTCATTTGAGTGTGTTTTCTATGATTGAACGTTTGTCTAAAGTATTGCAGCAGAGCACTAGGAACAGAAGTTGTATACTTATTGTGATTTACACTGTATAAAACACATTATTCATTAATCAACTTAACGTACCACTGCAGCTTGTTCCATCGCCTGAATATCCACTATTGCACGTGCATTGATAAGAACCACCATTGTTTGTGCATGTTGCATCAGCATGACATGGACCAGGTGACGCAGTGCATTCGTTTATGTCTATGATGAAGAAAGATAACATTAACTTCATTTGAAAGTGTTTTCTATAACTGAAAGTTTGTGTGAAGTCATGCAGCAGAACACTAGGTACAGAAGTTGTATACTTATTGTTATTTACACTTAGTAAAACGCATTATTCATTAATCAACTCAACCTACCACTGCAACTGGTTCCATCGCCTGAATATCCACTTTTGCACGTGCATTGATAGGAACCACCATTGTTTGTGCATGTAGCATCAGCATGACATGGACTAGGTGACGCAGTGCACTCGTTTATGTCTATGATGAAGAAAGAGAACATTAACTTCATTTGAGTGTGTTTTCTATGATTAAAAGTTTTTCTAATGTAATGCAGCAGAACTTGAATTCGAAGTTGCATACTTATTGTAATTTACACTTTGCAAAACGCATTATTCATTAATCAATTCAACCTACCACTGCAACTGGTTCCATCTCCTGAATATCCAGTTTTGCACGTGCATTGATAAGAACCAACATTGTTTATGCATGTTGCATCAGTATGACATGGACTAGTTGGAGAATTGCACTCGTTTATGTCTATAAGAAAGAAAGTAAAATCTTAGATAAATTTGTCTTCCATGATGAAACTATCACAAAACGATTGTAAAAACTAGCTAGAGAACACATTAATAATAACGACAGCAATAATGATGACAATGATGATAATAATAGTGGTGGTTGTTGTTGGTGGTTGCGGTTGTTTTTGTTGTTGGTAGTGGTGGTGATGGTGGTGGTTGTCGCCGTTATTGTTGGTAGCGTTGGCGTTGGTGGTTGTCGCCGTTGTTGTTGGTAGTGTTGGCGGTGTTGGTTGGTGGTGGTGCTTGTTGTGGTTGGTGGTGGTAGTGGTGGTGTTCCTTCTGCTAATGATGATTATAATAATATGATCATGATATTGATGATGGTGGTAACAATGGTAAAGATAATGATAATAATTGTAGTGGTACTGGTATGTGGTGGTGGTTAGTGGTAATCAATGGTGGGTAGTGCTGGTGGGTGGTGGTGGTTAATGGTGATTGGTAACAAAAACTAAAACGCCTCTCAGGTTAGTCAGGCATCTAGGCTGGCTCGCCTCCTTCTAAACACCTCCCTATATATAGTGTACCTTGGCACGAAGTTCCATTCCAAGTATATCCTGTGTTGCAAGTACAATTAGGAGTTCCTGTAATGTTGTTGCATTCGGCGTTTGATCCGCAAAAATCACCAATACAACTCAAAAAAGCTGGATAAAATATAAAAGTTCTGCTTATTAATAATAAAGCCACAATACGACTTTTAGGACACATGTACTGTTGATCAAAAGACATTGTAAAATCACTGTTAATCTACCACTGCAACTGGTTCCATCTCCTGAATACCCAGTCTTGCACGTGCATTCATAAGAACCACCATTGTTTGTGCATGTAGCATCAGCATGACATGGACTAGGTGACGCAGTGCACTCGTTTATGTCTATGATGAAGAAAGATAACATTAAATTCATTTGAGTGTGTTTTCTATGATTGAAAGTTTGTGTAAAGTATTGGAGCAGAACACTAGGAAAATAAGTTGTATATTTATTGTCTTACGAAAATTTCATATAAGACTTCATATACGATTTCATATATGAAATGTCAATTTCGTATATTAAGTTTGTAATGAAATTAGACATTTCATATATGAATTACAAATTTCATATATGAAAATGTTCCAATTCCATATATGGAATAAGAAATTTCATATATGAAATTGGAACATTTTCATATATGAAATTTGTGATTCATATATGAAATGCTTAATTTAATTTCATTTATGAAATTACAAATTTAATATATGAAATTGACACTTCATATATGAAATCGTAAATGAAGTCTTATATGAAATTTTCGTAAGGGATATATTACACTGAGTAAAACGCATAATTCATTAATCAACTGAACCTACCACTGCAACTGGTTCCATCTCCTGAATATCCAGTATTGCATGTGCATTGATAAGAACCACCGTTGTTTGTGCATGTAGCATCAGTATGACATGGATTAGGTGACGCAGTGCACTCGTTTATATCTATGATGAAGATGATGACTTTATTGATGACTTTAATGATTTGATTCGCTACTATTTTTACAGGTTTCTTAAGGCTATTTCAAATTTTACAAGATATCTATACATTTACATAGAAAAAGAAACTTATAATTAGTAGCAAGGAAGCCTAAAAAGAAACCACAAGGCTTATTTTAATTTAGGCTCCCTTTGGACACACGCATATATAATAAAAAACATTAATTTACACAACCTTCGGCAAACCATAGGCAATCCAGAAAACATATTGTTTTCTAAATTGTCTATGTGCAACTAGTTTAAACAGTAATACATTCATAATAAATTTTACTCAAAATTGAAGGCAAAGAAATGCTTTCAACTTTTTTTAAAATATATTTACAGATACTAAGTTAGTCATTTCTAAAGGTAGAGAATTGAAGAATTTTGGACCTTGAAATCTTATAGAAAATTGTCTTATATTCGTTCTACATAATGGCACACGAAAGGCCATCATGTTCCTGGTGCTATAACCATGAATATCACTATTTAGTACAAACATATTTTTGAACCGGTTTGGCAGTAGAGATTTTTTAAAGAAATACATAAATAGGCCTATTTGCAATAGACAGATATTTTCTAATTTTAAAATATTTAGTTTTTAAATATGAGGTCAGTATGCGCATCAAATTTGCCCTTATCTAAAACTCTAATAACTCGTTTCTGAAGTAATACAATACGACGAAGATTAGATGGATATGTAGAAGCCCAAACTACATTGCAATATTCCAAATATGGATAGACCATTGAATAATACAATGTAGCTAAGGACAATTTCGGTAAGTAAAAGCTGGACTTAAACATTATTCCAATGGATTTTGATATTTTATTAGCTATATGAGAAATGTGAGATTTCCATGACAATGTTTCATCCAATATTACTCCTAAAAATACAGTTTCACTCACTTGATCAAAAGAAGAAAGATAACATTAACTTCATTTGAGTGTGTTTTCAAAGATTGAAAGTTTGTTTAAAGTAATGCAGCAGAAAATTAGGAACAGAAGTTGTATTCTTATTGTGATTTACACTGAGTAAAACGAATTATTCATTAATCAAATCAACCTACCACTGCAACTGGTTCCATCTCCTGAATATCCAGTATTGCACTTGCATTCATAAGAACCACCATTGTTTTTGCATGTTGCATCAGCATGACATGGACTAGGTGACACAGTGCACTCGTTTATGTCTATGGTGAAGAAAGATAACATTAACTTCATTTGAGTGTGTTTTCTATGATTGAACGTTCGTCTAAAGTATTGCAGCAGAGCACTAGGAACAGAAGTTGTATACTTATTGTGATACACTGAGTAAAACGCCATATTCATTAATCAACTCAACGTACCACTGCAACTGGTTCCATCGCCTGAATATCCACTTTTGCACGTGCATTGATAAGAACCAATATTGTTTGTGCATGTAGCATCAGCATAACATGGACTAGGTGACGCAGTGCACTCGTTTATGTCTATGATGAAAAAACAGAACATTAACTTCATTTGAGTGTGTTTTCTATGATTGAACGTTTGTCTAAAGTATTGCAGCAGAGCACTAGGAACATAAGTTGTATACTTATTGTGATTTACACTGAATAAAACACATTATTCATTAATCAACTTAACCTACCACTGCAGCTGGTTCCATCGCCTGAATATCCACTATTGCACGTGCATTGATAAGAACCACCATTGTTTGTGCATGTTGCATTAGCATGACATGGACCAGGTGACGCAGTGCATTCGTTTATGTCTATGATGAAGAAAGAGAACATTAACTTCATTTGAGTGTGTTTTCTATGATTGAACGTTTGTCTAAAGTATTGCAGCAGAGCACTAGGAACAGAAGTTGTATAATTCTTGTGATTTACACTGAATAAAACATATTATTCATTAATCAACTTAACCTACCACTGCAGCTGGTTCCATCGCCTGAATATCCACTATTGCACGTGCATTGATAAGAACCACCATTGTTTGTGCATGTTGCATCAGCATGACATGGACCAGGTGACGCAGTGCATTCGTTTATGTCTATGATGAAGAAAGATAAGATTAACTTCATTTCAGAGTGTTTTCTATAACTGAAAGTTTGTGTCAAGTCATGCAGCAGAACACTAGGTACAGGAGTTGTATACTTATTGTTATTTACACTTAGTAAAACGCATTATTGATTAATCAACTCAACCTACCACTGCAACTGGTTCCATCGCCTGAATATCCACTTTTGCACGTGCATTGATAAGAACCACCATTGTTTGTGCATGTAGCATCAGCATGACATGGACTAGGTGACGCAGTGCACTCGTTTATGTCTATGATGAAGAAAGAGAACATTAACTTCATTTGAGTGTGTTTTCTATGATTGAACGTTTGTCTAAAGTAAGGCAGCAGAACAATAGGAACAGAAGTTATATATTTATTGTGATTTACACTGAATAAAACGCATTATTCATTAATCAACTCAACCTACCACTGCAACTGGTTCCATCGCCTGAATATCCACTTTTGCACGTGCATTGATAAGAACCAATATTGTTTGTGCATATAGCATCAGCATGACATGGACTAGGTGACGCAGTGCACTCGTTTATGTCTATGATGAAGAAAGAGAACATTAACTTCATTTGAGTGTGTTTTCTATGATTGAAAGATCGTCTAAAGTAATGCAGCAGAACACTAGGAACAGAAGTTGTATACTTATTGTGATTTACACTGAATAAAACACATTATTCATTAATCAACTTAACCTACCACTGCAGCTGGTTCCATCGCCTGAATATCCACTATTGCACGTGCATTGATAAGAACCAATATTGTTTGTGCATGTTGCATCAGCATGACATGGACCAGGTGACGCAGTGCATTCGTTTATGTCTATGATGAAGAAAGATAACATTAACTTCATTTGAGAGTGTTTTCTATAACTGAAAGTTTGTGTGAAGTCATGCAGCAGAACACTAGGTACGGAAGTTGTATACTTATTGTTATTTACACTTAGAAAAACGCATTATTCATTAATCAACTCAACCTACCACTGCAACTGGTTCCATCGCCTGAATATCCAGTTTTGCACGTGCATTGATAAGAACCACCATTGTTTGTGCATGTAGCATCAGCATGACATGGACTAGGTGACGCAGTGCATTCGTTTATGTCTATGATCAAGAAAGATAACATTAACTTCATTTGAGAGTGTTTTCTATAACTGAAAGTTTGTGTGAAGTCATGCAGCAGAACACTAGGTACGGAAGTTGTATACTTATTGTTATTTACACTTAGTAAAACGCATTATTCATTAATCAACTCAACCTACCACTGCAACTGGTTCCATCGCCTGAATATCCAGTTTTGCACGTGCATTGATAAGAACCACCATTGTTTGTGCATGTAGCATCAGCATGACATGGACTAGGTGACGCAGTGCATTCGTTTATGTCTATGATCAAGAAAGATAACATTAACTTCATTTGAGAGTGTTTTCTATAACTGAAAGTTGTGTGAAGTCATGCAGCAGAACACTAGGAACAGAAGTTGTATATTTATTTTGATTTACCCTGAATAAAACGCATTCATTAATCAACTCAACCTACCACTGCAACTGGTTCCATCGCCTGAATATCCACTTTTGCACGTGCATTGATAAGAACCACCATTGTTTGTGCATGTAGCATCAGCATGACATGGACTAGGTGCCGCAGTACACTCGTTTATGTCTATGATGAAGAAAGCGAACATTAACTTCATTTGAGTGTGTTTTCTATGATTGGAAGATCGGCTAAAGTAATGCAGCAGAACACTTGGAACAGAAGTTGTATACTTCTTGTTATTTACACTTAGTAAAACGCATTGTTCATTAATCAACTCAACCTACCACTGCAACTGGTCCCATCACCGGAATATCCACTATTGCACGTGCATTGATAAGAACCACCATTGTTTGTGCATGTAGCATCAGCATGACATGGACTAGGTGACGCAGTGCACTCGTTTATGTCTATGATGAAGAAAGAGAACATTAACTTCATTTGAGTGTGTTTTCTATGATCGAAAGTTTCTCTAAAGTAATGCAGCAGAACAATAGGAACAGGAGTTGTATATTTATTGTGATTTACACTGAATAAAACGCATTATTCATTAATCAACTCAACCTACCACTGCAACTGGTTCCATCGCCTGAATATCCACTTTTGCACTTGCATTCATAAGAACCACCATTGTTTGTGCATGTTGCATCAGCATGACATGGACCAGGTGACACAGTGCACTCGTTTATGTCTATGACGAAGAAAAATAACATTAACTTCATTTGAGTGTGTTTTCTATGATTGAACGTTCGTCTAAAGTATTGCAGCAGAGCACTAGGAACAGAAGTTGTATACTTATTGTGATACACTGAGTAAAACGCCATATTCATTAATCAACTCAACGTACCACTGCAACTGGTTCCATCGCCTGAATATCCACTTTTGCACGTGCATTGATAAGAACCAATATTGTTTGTGCATGTAGCATCAGCATGACATGGACTAGGTGACGCAGTGCACTCGTTTATGTCTATGATGAAGAAAGAGAACATTAACTTCATTTGAGTGTGTTTTCTATGATTGAAAGATCGTCTAAAGTTATCCAGCAGAACACTAGGAACAGAAGTTGGATACTTATTGTGATTTACACTGAATAAAACACATTATTCATTAATCAACTTAACCTACCACTGCAGCTGGTTCCATCGCCTGAATATCCACTTTTGCACGTGCATTGATAAGAACCACCATTGTTTGTGCATGTAGCATCGGCATGACATGGACTAGGTGACGCAGTGCATTCGTTTATGTCTATGATCAAGAAAGATAACATTAACTTCATTTGAGAGTGTTTTCTGTAAGTGAAAGTTTGTGTGAAGTCATCCAGCAGAACACTAGGAACAGAAGTTGTATATTTATTTTGATTTACACTGAATAAAACGCATTATTCATTAATCAACTCAACCTACCACTGCAACTGGTTCCATCGCCTGAATATCCACTTTTGCACGTGCATTGATAAGAACCACCATTGTTTGTGCATGTAGCATCAGCATGACATGGACTAGGTGACGCAGTACACTCGTTTATGTCTATGATGAAGAAAGCGAACATTAACTTCATTGAGTGTGTTTTCTATGATTGAAAGATCGTCTAAAGGAATGTAGCAGAACACTTGGAACAGAAGTTGTATACTTATTGTTATTTACACTTAGTAAAACGCATTATTCATTAATCAACTCAACCTACCACTGCAACTGGTCCCATCACCGGAATATCCACTATTGCACGTGCATTGATAAGAACCACCATTGTTTGTGCATGTAGCATCAGCATGACATGGACTAGGTGACGCACTGCACTCGTTTATGTCTATGATGAAGAAAGAGAACATTAACTTCATTTGAGTGTGTTTTCTATGATCGAAAGTTTCTCTAAAGTAATGCAGCAATGCAGCAGAACAATATGAACAGAAGTTGTATATTTATTGTGATTTACACTGAATAAAACGCATTATTCGTTAATCAACTCAACCTACCACTGCAACTGGTTCCATCGCCTGAATAACCACTTTTGCACGTGCATTGATAAGAACCACCATTGTTTGTGCATGTAGCATCAGCATGACATGGACTAGGTGACGCAGTGCACTCGTTTATGTCTATGATGAAGAAAGAGAACATTAACTTCATTTGAGTGTGTTTTCTATGATCGAACGTTTGTCTAAAGTAATGCAGCAGAACAATAGGAACAGATTATTAAATATTCAGTTGTCCTTCAGCAGCGTGAATACGAGAAGAATAATTTCAAATGAAGTCATATCACTGCTGTAGAGAAAAGTTTTCTGACTGCCCCAACCAGGAATCGAACCCAAGGTCTCTGGTTTCACGTACCAGTGCTCTAGCACTGAGCTGTTGGGACTCCCGGCTGAGGCAGTCAGAAATATCCTATTTCTGACTATATCCATATTTCTGACTGCCTCAGCCGGGAGTCCCAATAGCTCAGTGGTAGAGCACTGGTACGTGAAACCAGAGACCTTGGGTTCGATTCCTGGTTGGGGTAGTCAGAAAACTTTTCTCTACAGCAGTGATATGACTTCATTTGAAATTCTTCTTCTAATAGGAACAGACGTTGTATATTTATTGTAATTTACACTGAAAAAAACGCATTATTCATTAATCAACTCAACCTACCACTGCAACTGGTTCCATCGCCTGAATATCCACTTTTGCACGTGCATTGATAAGAACCACCATTGTTTGTGCATGTAGCATCAGCATGACATGGACTAGGTGACGCAGTGCACTCGTTTATATCTATGATGAAGATAGATAACATTAACTTCATTTGAGTGTTTCTTTCTATGATTGTAGGTTTGTCTAAAGTAATGCAGCAGAACACTAGGAACAGAAGTTGTATACTTATTGTGGTTTACACTGAATAAAACGCATTATTCATTAATCAACTCAACCTACCACTACAACTGGTTCCATCGCCTGAATATCCACTATTGCACGTGCATTGGTAAGAACCACCATTGTTTGTGCATGTTGCATCAGCATGACATGGACTAGGTGACGCAGTGCACTCGTTTATGTCTATGGTGAAGAGAGATAACATGAACTTCATTTGAGTGTGTTTTCTATGATTGAAAGTTTGTCTAAAGTTATGCAGCAGAACACTAGTAACAGAAGTTGTATTCTTATTGTTATTTACACTGAGTAAAACGCATTCATTATTCATTAATCAACTCAACCTACCACTGCAACTGGTTCCATCGCCTGAATATCCACTATTGCACGTGCATTGATAAGAACCACCATTGTTTGTGCATGTCGCATCAGCGTGACATGGACTAGGTGACGCAGTGCACTCGTTTATGTCTATGATGAAGAAAGATAACATTAACTTCATTTGAGTGTTTTTTTCTATGATTGTAGGTTTGTCTAAAGTAATGCAGCAGAACACTAGGAACAGAAGTTGTATACTTATTGTGATTTACACTGAATAAAACGCAATATTCATTAATCAACTCAACCTACCACTACAACTGGTTCCATCGCCTGAATATCCACTTTTGCACGTGCATTGATAAGAACCACCATTGTTTGTGCATGTAGCATCAGCATGACATGGACTAGGTGACGCAGTGCACTCGTTTATGTCTATGATGAAGAAAGATAACATTAACTTCATTTGAGTGTGTTTTCTATGGTGGAATGATTGTAAAGAAGTTGAGAAGATAATTAATTAGTTATTGTTGCCGCGGAAATCAACAATATTCTACCGGACAAGAACGTTACCATTCCTGTCATCAAAAAAATCACCTGAACATTGAACTCCTGTTCCAGTATATCCACTGTTGCATGTACACGTATACGAACCGATTGTGTTAACGCAAAGAGCATTTGAATGGCAAGGTGTTTGTAGAACGCATTCGTCGACATCGTTGTCTGAAAATAACCAAAAACCTTTGTTATATATATAATTCACTTTTTCGAAATTTGTATGTTTAGGCAGCTACCTCAGCTATTACTTAAATCTCGCTGTAGCAGCAAAAGCCAAAAAAAAAAGCAACAGCAGCAGCAATAGAAAAATTAAAACAACAACAGCAGCAACAGCAACTATAGCAAAAACAACAGCAACAGCAACAATTGCAAAAACAACAACAACAACAACAACAACAACAACAACAACAACAACAACAACAACAACAACAACAACAACAACAACAACAACAACAACAACGACAACAACGACAACGACAACGACGACGACGACGACGACGACGACGACGACGACGACGACGACGACGACGACGACGACGACGACGACAACAACAACAGCAATAGCAAAAACAACAACAACAGCAGCAGCAACATAACAAGAGAAAAACAACAACAACAGCAGAAGCAGCAACAATAGCACTCACAACAGCAACAGCAACAATAACAACAACAGCAACAGCAACAACAACAACAACAACAACAACAACAACAACAACAACAACAACAACAACAACAACAACAACAACAACAACAACAACAACAACAACAACAACAACAACAACAGCAATAGCAAAAACAACGACAACAACACCTCAGTAACAGCAGCCTGCACAATCGTTAGTTTAATATATTCTCGAATAAGAATGTATTCCAATTCTAAAGTATTTAGGTTTAAAAAAAAAAGATTATCATATCTCTACTAATTGCTTACCACAACTAAGTCCACTGTCAATGCTTCCACCAGGCCCTGAGTAAGATACCGTACAGTCCGGACACTTCCATCCCGTATTACAATGACAATTACCATTCTGATTGCAAATCTATTGTAAAACAATTGTCACCATACAGTCAAACCCTTATTTAGCGGACACCTTTGAAATTACAGATAGGTGCCCGCTTAAAAGATTGTGCCCTCTTAAGAAAGGTGTCTGCTTAAGAAAGGTGTCTGCTTAAGAGAGGTGTCTGCTTAAGAGAGGTGTTTTCTTTAGAGAGATGTCTGCTTAAGAGAGGTGCCTGCTTAAGAGAGGTGCCTGTTTAAGAGAGGTGTCTGCCTAAGAGAGGTGTCCGCTGAAGAGAGATGTCCGCTTAAGAGAGGTGTCTGCTTAATAGAGGTGCCTGTTTAAGGGAGGTAAGGGAGGTGTCTGTTTAAGAGAGGTACCTGTTTAAGAAAGGTATTTGTTTATGAGGGGTGTCTGCTTATGAGAGGTGTCTGTTTAAGAGAGGTAGGAGAGGTGTCTGTTTAAGAGAGGTGCCTGTTTAAGAGAGGTGCCTGTTTAAGAGAGGTGCCTGTTTAAGAGAGGTGTCTGTTTAAGAGAGGTATCTGGTTAAGAGAGGTGTATGTTTAAGAAGGGTGTCCGCTAAGGGTTTCACCCTAAAGGGGGTGTCCTCTTTCGAAACGTGACGTCTTCTTAATAAGAGAGGTGTCCTCTTAAGAAAAGTGTTCACTTAAGAGAGGTGTCTGTTTAAGAACTAAGTTGTCGTTCTAAGAGAGGTGACCGCCAAAAAAAGTACTTACGCCATTTCCATTACAGTTGTTGCTGCAATTTGGTTGTCCCGCAAATGCGACTGAAAGTGTTTTGCATTCATTGTTTATACACACCTAGGAAATTTAATACCATTGAGAATCTCGTTGTACTAAACAAGCCAAGATTGAAAAATATAATCGAACGAACGAACGAACGAACGAACGAACGAACGAACGAACGAACGAACGAACGAACGAACGAACGAACGAACGAACGAACGAACGAACGAACGAACGAACGAACGAACGAACGAACGAACGAACGAACGAACGAACGAACGAACGAACGAACGAACGAACGAACGAACGAACGAACGAACGAACGAACGAACGAACGAACGAACGAACGAACGAACGAACGAACGAACGAACGAACGAACGAACGAACGAACGAACGAACGAACAAACGAACAAACAAACAAACAAACAAACCCTCGAGAAAACGCGGAAATAAACGAGCACATTAGCCCACCTTTCCATCGCCACATTTGGTACCATCTTCTACCATGCCAAGGTCTGGTGTGTCTCCTGATTGGTACACAGTAATTGTCCTGTGACATAATAATGGTTAGCAACATTGTCATGATTAAGCAATGGGTATCAATTCTCTCACAAAAACAAACTAATTTCAATAAGCGGCAAGTCATGCACTATTTCGGTATATGACTTAATTGAGAGCCGGGTCGTAAAAACGCACAAATTGGTCACGGTTGTTAACGGGCGTGAACAATGGTTGTGCGTAACAGACGTGAACAGTGTTGCGGTGCACCCGGTGAACAAGTTGTCAACAAGTTGTTCACTTTCTCGGATAAATCAACACTCATGGACAAGTTGTTTTAACAGGTGTTCGGACATGATACAACATGTTGTAACTTGTAACAGCATGATGAAGTAACAAGGCTGAAAAACGATGTTACAACAATTTTGACATGACTGCTGTACCAACAACAGTTGTTGTTTTATCAAACTGTAACAACATAATGAAAGAATGATGAACAATATTGTTAATTCATCAAGGTTGTTCACACATGATAACCGCAACGTTGTTACAGCATTGTTCAGGCAACAATGCTTTAACAACTTGCGAGATTTTTACGCGTGAATGTTGTTGAGAAAGAGTGTTTCAAATATACCTGCACTTTGTTCCATCAAAAAAAGACAAAGTTCCCGTTCTATAACCCTCACCAGTAACTTTGACTGTCAGACCATCGCCTTGACATTGAAGTTTTCCACATTGAACGTCTCTGAAAAAAAAATTGTTGCATCAGAAATTTTAAGTAATACTACCCCACAAACAATTGTTTGCTTGGGGTATATAAGTGGTCTTCTCACATATGAATTGTTCCAAGCTACACTGATGAGCTGTATAGTACAGTGAAACACATGTCTGTAGATTGAACTTTTTACGCTCCTTGGTGTAGGTGTCCGTTAGCGCTAATGCAAAGCCCACTACCCTTGTGGCGTTAATCACATTAATAATTCATGAGGAAAACACAAAGCAAATCCATGTTTAACGAAGTTCTATATATGTGATGTAGATTCCTTTTGAAAATTAAAATAAGTGCCCAGCAAATAACTTTTAGACAAGACATAACTTCAAAGTTAAATTTTTTAATTAGCTAACCGCGTTTCGTTGCTTAAAGCGCAACTCATCAGAGCAGTTAGCTTTGATTTTCTCGACTTAGACAACATTTTTTTAGCCGTCTGTAGTTATATATATATATATATATATATATATATATATATATATATATATATATATATATATATATACTACAGACGGTACCGTTTCGGCCTTTCGGGCCTCATCAGTGTAGTGCTGATGAGCAGGATGAAGGTAACTGCTATTTACAGTCACCTTTGGTGCCTCACAAATTGTGGGACGTCAAAACCATGCCATATATATATATATATATATATATATATATATATATATATATATATATATAGGTATATATATTGGTATATATATTGGTTCACGAAATGTTAGAGAGTGCTCAATACCATATAGATAGAGAAAAATATAAAGTGTGTATGTACTTTGTGTACTTACGCGTCTTCACATGCTACATAAAAGTTGTTAACTATTTTGCAGTAGCCAAACTGGTCAGCTCTTTTGTTTCCCTGGGTGTAGCATTTATCATCGCCTTTTACAGCTCCTTTATATGAAATAGAGTTTATATGAATACGTTAGCTAAAAACAGAAAATCAGCCGGACCTTGGTGTTAAGATTCTCAATTTGTACCTGGTATTACACTTCGACTACCACTACCTGTATAACTACCAAACCAAACCCAGTACCAGTACCTAAACCTGCACCTGCTTCCGCACTTCGTCCGCATGCATCTCATCTGCACCTCATCTGCACTTTGTCCGCACTTTATCCGCATCTCGTCTGCACCTTATCTGCACCTTTTCCGTACCTCGTTTGCACCCCGTGCGCATCTCATCTGCACTTTATCTGCACTTTGTCCGCATCTCGTCTGCACCTTGTCCGCACCTGTCCCGTACCTCGTTTGCACCCCGTGCGCATCTCATCTGCATCTCATCTGCAGCTCATCTGCACTTTGTCCGCATCTCGTCTGTACCTTATCCGCACCTTTTCCGGACCTTGTTTGCACCCCCGTGCGCATCTCATCTGCACCTCATCTGCACTTTGTCTGCATCTCGTCTGCACCTTTTCCGTACCTCGTTCGCACCCGTGCGCATCTCATCTCATCTGCACCTCATCTGCACTTTCTCCGTACTTTGTCCGCATCTCGTCTGCACCTTATCCGCACCTTTTCCGTACCTTGTTTGCACCCCGTACGCATTTCATCTGCACTTCGTCAGCAATTTGGTCGCATCTCGTCTGCATTTTATCTGCTGTATCTCATCTGTATCTTATCTGTAATTCATACGTAAATAACTAAGCTGGTTATATTTCAACGCACATACATACCACCACTCCACAAGTAGTCGCATTGGTGATCATGAGTGGTACACATTCCTTGGTAACAATAACCCTAAAAATATAACAAATATTTTTTAACCTAAAATTCTTTTACAATGTTGTTAGTTAATGCTGTACAAGTTGTCGTTACGTTAGAAGGTCGTCGGTCATTAAAAGGTTGCAGGTTCGAACCATGTCTGGGGCTCATAAATGTTTTCACCAACACCAACATCACCAACTGAACAACAACAACAACAACAACATCAACACCAAGAACACCAGCAACAACAATAACTGAGCAATAACTGGTTCGATTCCTGCTCAGAGCTCAGAGTTTTTCTGAGTATTACTAACTAACACAGCTTGTACAGCAAACAACTAACAATTATTAATAACTGAGCAATTGAACTTGACGAACGTCCTCCTAACGTCTGTTACATTAGACCAAACTCGAAAACATACCACATGGACTACCAACCTCGTACCCAGGCTCTTTTCAACCCGCCGCGCGGAGAAAGACCACAACCTCGTACCCAGGGCCTTCTGAAAATGGCGGAGCGGAGAGAAGACCCTGGCAAAGGCTGGTCACGTGACACCAATAATTTTGGAATATTTTGATGAGTGACTCACACTGTACCGGGGGGCGCGATACAGTCACTGATAAACAAGTATAGTTTGTTATTCAGCGAACTATTAAGCAACCAAGCATAACAAAAACCGTACAAATAACAAGACATTCTCTTAACAAATTTATAAAATCAGTTAATGACCATCTTTAGTAAGAAGCGTCTACACTACAACATATTTGCTTATTTAATATGCAAGTAAGAAGTATTGTAATATTTCGGTTTCTGGACTTTCTAAATCTAATTTAAAAAGTTCAGAAATATACAAAGCCAAAGTCTTCAGTGCTAATCTATACTGTTCGTCAATCGTAGTATTGTTGTTGATCGAATATTTGTATTAAAGTACAACCTCAAAGTCAACGAGGACAGCAGATTCGAATATGCTGTTAAGCCGTTTGAGTATAAATCGACAGATACAACAATTAAATTTCCACAAATCCCAAACATGTGGACAAGAAACATAAATGTGCTATACTGGACGGTAAATAAACTTCCAACAATCAACAGCATTCGAATATTTTAAGTGTATGTAGCAGTACCTGTATTAAACCGCAGTAGTTCTATTGAAAGCGGGTTTCTGTTTATCAGTTTATGATCGTTCGTCACCTTCAGCTTCATTTCTGGCGATTGAGGGCAACAAATATGAATTATCCAGCAAATGTCGTAAATTTTGAAATATATCTAATTTATTTACCGCTCGAATTTAACGTTACAGAATTTGCAACAACACTCTACATTTGTAAGAACCGAATCAACCCCTCCCGGACGGACGAAGCTTAAATTATCCACGTGACCAAATACTCCAAGAATCTTGGAGTATTTTGTAATCACGTGGCCAGCCTTTGCCAGGGTCTTCTCATTTCGCCATTTTGAAAGCAGATAAGACCCTGGGTACGAGGTTGGAAAGACCACTGGAATATCATGGTCACGTGACTACCAAAATCTGGTTGTGACAAATTTTGTTTGGACATGGGTGGGGTAGAGATGATCTAAAGCTTCTTGCCTGAAAGATTTTACCGTTTGAGGAAATATTTCGATCTTGGGTTCAAGAGTTCAGCGCTAAGTGGGTACAATATACATGTATATGGCTATGATTTCTGATTATGTTCACAAGAAACGGGTGACGTACGAGGGACTGACAGCGTAGAAACGCGAAAGGCAATGACCGCAGGTGGTAAATAATTTTCCCGATTTAAATTCGGATTCCTTATCTAGCTGCTTGGGTTTTTTGCTATATATAATGCTATCCTTACACACACTACTTGTTTTGATGTGAATACTACGCAAATTACCGAAGTGTGGAGCGGAGAGAAAGTATTATACTATTTACGACTGATTCGCCTCGCCGGTGGTCTCGCATAGGACGAGGCAAATTTTTGATATAAACAAGTGAAATATACAAAGATATTCAGTACTCACTCAAACTTGAGGGCTGATCATTAATTTTACAGTAACGAAAAATTATCGGCAACATACATCACACCAAATAAATCATAAAACTACAAAGCGCTGAGATATTTTCCTCGTGTTGTTTAGGTTGTTTATCCAAATTAAAACTTCAGACTGCCGTCTGGATAAATGTCGACGATCGTCCGAATGCTCCGAATTTCTCTCTGCTCTACACCTCGGTAATTTACGTATAGTATTCACATCAAAACAAGTTGTGTATGAGAATAAGCATTATAGTCGAAATCTTGAGCAGCTAGAGAAGAAATCGGTGAATTTGAAATGGTGAATTATTTACCGTCTGCGATCTGCTTCTTTGCTTCGCTTCTCTGCGGCGCGACTCTCTTCTACGTTACCCATTTCTTGTGAACATAATCAGAAATCATATCGTATCCACTTAGCGCTGAACTCTTGAATCCAAGATCGAAGTATTTTCTCAAACGGTATTCTTTCAAAGGAAAGCTTCGAATCCTCTCTACCCCACTCCTGCCCAAACAAAATTGGTCTTTTCTCCGCGCGGCGGGTTTAAAAGAGCCTGGGTACGAGGTTGATGCACTACATGTATATATGTCCAACTTATCATGTTACATTATTAAAAGTTGCTTATATGCATGTAGTGCGAGAAAACGCATTGGCAAATGCTGGATTTTTGACGTTAAGAAATTTTTTCGAAGATTTTCAATTCCATTATAAGTTCAGCACGGTGGTACCAAAGACTCAGTAAGAGTAAAATAATTTGTCTGCTTTTCACAGTCCGTTTTCATGGACTCAATATCTTCACTGGCGAGCACATGTTTAAAATATATTGGAATATTTGCTTACGTAATCTCCAGCTTTTGCTTTGTCTCGTTTCCTAATATTTCACCAGTACAAACCTCATCTTTAGTCCATAAGAAGTAAATTCCTCCCTTACCTTGTTACTGTCACAAGATTCTCCATTCAGAACAACGATATCAGAAGCACACTATAAATAAACAACAAAACATTTCAAATTTTATCCTTTTCTAGGCGCCATCAAACTATGAAAAAGCTTCTATAACTTCTATTACCAACCAACCAACCAACTAACCACCCACTCACATGCCCATCCAATCAATCAATCAACCATCCATCCACCCAACCAATAAAACATCCAACCATGCAATCAATCAATCAATCAATCAATCAATCAATCAATCAATCAATCAATCAATCAATCAATCAATCAATCAATCAATCAATCCATCCATTCACCCACCCACCAATCAATCAATCAATCAATCAATCAATCAATTAATCCATACATCCATTCACCCACCCATCCACCCACCCACCAATCAATCAATCAATCAACCAATCAATCAATCAATCATGCCATCCACCCAACCAAGCAACCAATCAATCACGCAACTAACAATCAATCAACCATGCAACCAACCACCCAACCAACCAAACAAACAAACAAACAAACAAACAAACAAACAAACAAACAACTATCCACCTAACCCACTAACCAACTAAACAACTAACCAACCAACCAATCATCCAACCAACCAACCAACCAACCAATCAATCATCCAACCAATCAATCAATCAATCAATCAATCAATCAATCAATCAATCAACCGACCAACCTGTAATGTTCGTAGTTCCGCGGTACACAATTACTCGATTTTATACTTGTTTATTGCTCGCATTCAGAATCAGACTGCCCCAAATCAATATATGTACAATCATCTTATTCATTCCCAATCATAGTTATAATCATAATTAAAAGGTGATAATTGATGATTAACAGAACACTACATCCCTCCCCTCTTACAGAAAAAACGATTAAATTATCATGCGTTAAGCGCCGTCCGTTGCATGCTATTGTGAGTTTAATTGTACCGAGGTATTTGGTTTCTGCTTTGCCTCACAGGATATCGTCTGTCTTGGTCACAGTCGTTGCCATTATCTCGAGTGTTTAGACTCGTTGTTGGTACCTCGTCATCTTCACTGTCTTCGGTCTCGTCGCTTGCTCTGGGATTCATTTGTTTGAGAGGCTTGAAGAAGGATGAATTTCTGGTGATTCTACGATTGTTGGCTTGGACAGTGGTCATAGTTCCGTTGATACTGATGACCTTGTACGGACGAGAGTCGTATGCGGCGGTTAGTTTATTCTTCCTTTTTTGACGGACCAGCACCATGTCTCCGAGTTGAAATTGATAGGATCTACGCTGTGGGTGCTGATCAGCTAGTAGTTTCATTCGCTGTTTTGAGACGTCATCTCGGTGCCGGACATCTTCGTCTGAAACTGGTGGACGATATGACGGAAGGGTTACTTTCATTTTCCGACCAAAAAGAAGCTCGGCAGGTGACTTTCCAGTCGTGGCATGGGGTGTAGCACAGTAGATACGAAGGAATGTGTACAAATCTTGTTTCCAATTTCGTTTGTCAATGTACGAGGTTCGAATGGCTTTTTCCAATGTACGCATGAATCTTTCACACTCAGCGTTTGCTTGCGGCCACGCTGGTGTAATTTTGCGATGTTTAATTCCTAAGTGTTCGAGATAGCGAGAAAACTCGGCACTTTGGAACGGGGGCCCGTTATCAGACTTCAATTCGTCGGGAATACCATGCGTGGATAAGATGCGGTCGAGTTTAGGGATGACTGCTGTGGCGGAGGTAGAGGACACTAATTCAACTTCGGGATAACGGGAGTACTCGTCCATTACTACCAGGAGGTAATCGCCACTTGGAAATGGGCCGCAGAAATCGGTGGATAGGTTTTGCCAGGGTCCTTCAGGGAGAGGACTCATCTGAAGTGGTTCTCTTACGTTGGATGGTGTAGTGGCTTGGCAAGGAATACATCCTTCGACTAACTTTTTCACCGCGTCGTCGATACCTGGAAACCAGACTTTTTCGCAAAGTAACTGCTTCGTTTTGACGATGCCTTGATGACCTTGATGGGCGAGCGTTAGAGCGTGGTGACGTAAGGAACTAGGTAGTAGGATTTGGGTTCCTCGGAGAATGATGACGTTGTTGGCGGACAGGACAAGTTCATGTCGAATTTTCTGGAGTGCGTGTAGCTCCCCCGTCCTGACTTCAGGGTGTGGATTCTCGAACAGGTTGTGCCATTTGTTATGCTGGATGAGTTATTTTAGTCGTTGAAAGGTGGGATCACTTTTCGTGGCTTCTATGACAGCGGGTAGCGTCAATGCTTTTGGAACCGCGTGTTCGGCGACGAAATGGATGTGTTCCTCAGCTTGTTGAGCCGCACGGGTCATTGTCGTGATGGGAACCGGGTGTCGAGACATGTAATCAGCCGGATTGCCTGGTGCATACTGGATGTTGGCTTGGCACCGTTCTATGCGTGCGTTTGGTTTGGCTGTCGGGTTGGCGAAGATCTGCTCCAGTGGCTTGTGATCAGTTATAACGGTGAACGGAGAACCAAAAATATAGAGATGAAAATGTTCACATGCCCAGACGATACTGAGGGCTTCTCGTTCGGTCTGGGAATATCGTTGCTCAACAGGGGTGAGAGAACGACTGGCATACGCGATGACTCGATACCCACCATTCGGTGCTTTCTGCTGGGCTAGAATCGCGCCAAGACCGACAGGACTAGCGTCCACGAAGATCCTGCTGTCTGCAGTACAATCGAAGTAGGCGATGGTCTGCTTGCTCGTCAGAAGCTCTTTTAGGCGGAAAAAAGCCTGTTCTTGACTACCTGTCCATTCCCAGTTCACGTTTTGTTTGGTAAGACGTCGCAATGGTTCAGCGACGGTGGAGTAGTTCGGGATAAATCTGGCGCAGTAGTTAATCATCCCAAGGAAACTGCGGACAGCCTGTGGGTTTTCCGGTGGTGAAGCGGCATGAATGGCTCCGAATTTTCTTGGGTCAGGAGAAATGCCATCAGCTGAGAAGACGTACCCGTAAAACTCAAGAGTGGATTTGTTGAATTCACATTTGCTCGGGTTGACTGTGAGGTTTTTAGCTTGAAGGCGTTGGAAGACAGCGTGAAGTGCTCGATCATGATCATCTTTGGTCTTGCCGAAAACAATGATATCGTCGCTGATGTTTCGGGCACCGTCTATACCTTCGAGGACCTGTTGGATTGTCGCCTGGAAAATCTCGGCGGCAGATGTTGTCCCAAAATTTAGACGCGTATACTGACGTAATCCTTTATGAGTGGAGAAAGTGGTAATGTATCTGGACTCGGGGTGAAGTTCAAGTTGATGATAGCCAGATTTGAGGTCAATTTTGGAGAAAACACAAGAGCCGTTGAGGTCGTGGATGAGGTCGTCTACGGTGGGGGTGACGTGTCGTTCGCGTTGGATAGCGCGATTTGGTAAGCGCATATCAATGCACATTCTGATTTCGTTGGGATTCTTCGGCTTTGGGGCGACAACAACAGGCGATACCCAAGGAGTGGGGCCATCGACGGGTTCGATTATTCCTTGCTGTTCGAGGCGTTCGAGTTCAGTTTCTAACTTTTTACGCATGTGGAACGGAATGCGACGGTGTGGTTCAGCAACTGCTGCGACGTTGCGATCAATATGCAATTTCACTTGATGGTCTTTAAGCTTTCCTATTCCAGTAAAAACACTTGGATATTGCGTTTCGAGGCTGGTCAGTGTGTTATCACCACCGGCACTTGTGGCGTTGACGTTGAGTTTAATTAGATTAAGTTCTGACGCAGTTGGATAGCTAAGAAGGGAACCATATGTGCCTTTAACCACGTACATCACAGCCGGTGTGAGACGTGTTTTTGATTCAATATGAGTTGTGATTTTGCCAAGAACAGTTAATGGACGTTGGGATCCATAGGCATGGATTTTGACATTAGCTGAACATAGTTTGAGCGGTTGGGCTCGTGTTCTTTGTAAATTGTGGTATGCGGCTTCGTCGATAATATTGACACTGGCGCCAGAATCAATTAACACGGCGGTGGGTACCCCGGCGATATGGACTATACATTGTACGGATTGAAGACTATTGACTGAAAAATGCGACGGGGTGGTAGATTGGCTGTTGACTGTGAAGATATACTCGTCGTCCGAGGTAGGGTCTTGGGAATCGGGTGATGGAGGGTTGTTGATGTGAAAAACGCGGTCGGAATGTCGTAATCGGCGTTGCGGTGTCGTGCGGGGCACTTGGTTGCGTGGAGACGGGTCAGATTGCATGTCACGAGATCTCGAGCAACAACAACGGGCAAAATGGTTCATTTTACCGCAATGTCTACACTGTTTACCTTTGGCTGGGCAGGTTTCGGGGCCGTTGAGGTGAGGATATGGATGCCCACAGTTACCGCAGAGAGTTGACGTTCCCGGACGGTTGTTATCTGACGGTGGAATGTTGTTATTACGCGCAGAGCGAAAACGATTTTGGCCAAAACGGGTTGTGGTGGAGTTTATGAGGTCAACACTCGATGTTTCGATCCCTGATGCTTGGATTTCGGAGATTTCCATAGCTCGTGCAGTATCTAGTACAGTTTTTAATGTCATTTCGGGCTCACGAAGGATTCGGCGGCGTAGGCGGGACGATGAACATCCAAAAATAATTTGAGACTTGAGCTCCGCGTCGAGGGAGTCAAAATTGCAAGTGGAGGCTAGTTGGCGTAAACGCGTGCAATACTGGTATAGGGTCTCTCCTTCGCGTTGTTTCGTTTGCCGAAACACATATCGCTCGTAGTCGATGTTCTTTTTTGGCGTAAAATAGGCAGTGAGTTGGTCCATCGCTTTAGTATAATCTTTGGCGTCGCCGGTGTCAGGGAGTGTATCAGAGATATCGTATGTTGTCTCGCCAACGTAGTGCAGCAATAAGGCACGTTTTCGAGTCGCCTCTTTCACATCCATCGCGGCAAGAAAATTTTCGAATCTCTTGGCCCACTTTAACCAGCGTTGAGATGTGCTAGCAGAGTCGGAATCAGGGTCAAACGGACCAAAAGGTGGTAGGGTGCTGGCACTAGCCATTGAGAGTTGATTGCAGGTTTGTTTAATCCTCGTCGCCAATGTAATGTTCGTAGGTCCGCGGTACACAATTACTCGATTTTATACTTGTTTATTGCTCGCATTCAGAATCAGACTGCCCCAAATCAATCTATGTACAATCATCTTATTCATTCCCAATCATAGTTATAATCATAATTAAAAGGTGATAATTGATGATTAACAGAACACTACAAAACCAACCAATCAATCATGCAACCAATCATCCAACTAATCAACCAAACAAACAATCATCCAACCAACCAAACAAACAAACAAACAAACAAACAAACAAACAAACAAACAAACAAACAAACAAACAAACAAACAAACAAACAAACAAACAAACAAACAAACAAACAAACAAACAAACAAACAAACAAACAAACAAACAAACAAACAAACAAACAAACAAACAAACAAACAAACAAACAAACAAACAAACAAACAAACAAACAAACAAACAAACAAACAAACAAACAAACAAACAAACAAACAAACAAACAAACAAACAAACAAACAAACAAACAAACAAACAAACAAACAAACAAACAAACAAACAAACAAACAAACAAACAAACAAACAAACAAACAAACAAACAAACAAACAAACAAACAAACAAACAAACAAACAAACAAACAAACAAACAAACAAACAAACAAACAAACAAACAAACAAACAAACAAACAAACAAACAAACAAACAAACAAACAAACAAACAAACAAACAAACAAACAAACAAACAAACAAACAAACAAACAAACAAACAAACAAACAAACAAACAAACAAACAAACAAACAAACAAACAAACAAACAAACAAACAAACAAACAAACAAACAAACAAACAAACAAACAAACAAACAAACAAACAAACAAACAAACAAACAAACAAACAAACAAACAAACAAACAAACAAACAAACAAACAAACAAACAAACAAACAAACAAACAAACAAACAAACAAACAAACAAACAAACAAACAAACAAACAAACAAACAAACAAACAAACAAACAAACAAACAAACAAACAAACAAACAAACAAACAAACAAACAAACAAACAAACAAACAAACAAACAAACAAACAAACAAACAAACAAACAAACAAACAAACAAACAAACAAACAAACAAACAAACAAACAAACAAACAAACAAACAAACAAACAAACAAACAAACAAACAAACAAACAAACAAACAAACAAACAAACAAACAAACAAACAAACAAACAAACAAACAAACAAACAAACAAACAAACAAACAAACAAACAAACAAACAAACAAACAAACAAACAAACAAACAAACAAACAAACAAACAAACAAACAAACAAACAAACAAACAAACAAACAAACAAACAAACAAACAAACAAACAATCAATCAATCAACAAACAAACAAACAAACAAACAAACAAACAAACAAACAAACAAACAAACAAACAAACAAACAAACAAACAAACAAACAAACAAACAAACAAACAAACAAACAAACAAACAAACAAACAAACAAACAAACAAACAAACAAACAAACAAACAAACAAACAAACAAACAAACAAACAAACAAACAAACAAACAAACAAACAAACAAACAAACAAACCAATCAACCATGCATCCACCAAATCAACCAACCAACCAACCAACCAACCAACCAACCAACCAACCAACCAACTAACCAATCATCCAATTAACCACCCACCTAACCAACTAAACTAGCCAACTACCCATCCCAAGCTAGCTAATGAGAAATATTTACAATTGCCTAACATCAGTAATCGATTGACTCACCGCTTCACTTGTTCCATTACAATACTCAGGCAAATCACATGAATTAACGGCACTACGGCACACTGTTCCACTGGAAATAAACTAAAAATTCAAGAACACCGCCGCAATATTAACCATGCACAGACTAGCTCCTAATCTCCCTAACTCTTGCTAACTTAATTTGAGAACGTCACAGAATAAAAAGAATCAAGAAAAAACTAGCGAAACTGATATTATGTGAGAACGCTGAAAGGTTACGTTGTGAGGTGACTATACTGTACTTGAAATCATTGTTTTCAGTTTCAAGAGGTATACCTTTTCTCATCCGTTTATAAACTATGATTACATGAGCCGGGTTAGCCTGGTTAAGTTGGCTCACGCGATTGATTAGGAACCTACTGTAGTTTTAAAACTCGCATAAACTAAATATACAAAAAAAAATTGGTTTAGTTTAGATGTAAACAAATCTAAACGTTAATTCAAATCTCCTTTTGCGGCTGAGGAAAGATTTTCATGACACAAGTCACACCAATCTCACAAAACAAAAGTAACATCGAGCGCGCGATATTATACGCCTAGGAAAATCCAGCTTGACCCTTTTCTGTCCCTATTGGTCTTTAGTAATAATTTTCTGGCTACAGACAAGCAATTTCATTCACATAATCACATTTAGGGAGACTTTTGGACAAAAAATAGTTAAACGTTCATGGTGCCTTCGACGTTACGCCTGTTTTCCACGAGGCGGAATTTTACGCGCGGAGCGGAACTTTTCTTTGTCTTGTGATTTCTTGGTTGGAACTAATTAAAAAAGACAAAGAAAAATTCGGCTCCGCGCGCAAAATTCCGCCTAGTGGAAAACCGGCTTAAACTCAATTTTTCTTTAAACGATTCTAACTTGATCGACAATTTGCAGCAAATATTATTTTAGAGGATTTCATACCTGACAGTTACTACAACAAGGTCCATCGCTGCAGTCCTTCCCTGGATACAGTTGACAAGTCGTGTAATTACAACACGTGTCGCCAATGCTTTCACATTCCTTCAAAAAGTATTATATGTTAATATTAGTGACGTACAACCGTACACAACATGGGTGAAGGGAACGGTCATATATCTCCTTTCTTTCAAAGAATTCATACCGCTTTTGTTCCACAATCGCATGCTTCTCCTGTTTCGATAAAACCATTTCCACAAGCAACGTCTGTCACCAACTAAAAGTATAAATTAAAATATATAGATAAAAAGGCAAACAGCAATGTTGACGATGACGACAAACAAACAACAGCAACAGCAGTAGCAACACAACAACAGCACTAGCCACACAACAACAGCAACAGTAGCAACAACAACAAGAACAGCAGCAACACCAACACTAGCAACAACAGTAACAACAACAGCAGCAGCAACACCAGCACCAGTAACAGCAACAACAACAACATCAACAACAACAAACAAACAAACAAACAAACAAACAAACAAACAAACAAATAAACAAACAAACAAACAAACAAACAAACAAACAAACAAACAAACAAACAAACAAACATTACTTTATCTGGAACATTAAAAAGACAAGATCCAACGTTTTCCAAGAGGAGACTCTCAAGGTCGGACACACTGCATGTGGAGAATATCTCAGGTGGTGTAGCTCTAAAAACACCCCCCGAAAAAAACAAATATTGTAATCAACAGCGTCTTCGATAGTTTGTCTACAGACTCCTTCCTTCTCTCTTCTCGCTCCTTCCTTCTCTCTCAGGGAGGGATGGGCGGCACAAGTTGTTAGTGCGCTGCCTCTCACTGCTGAAGTTAAGCCCGGTCAAAAGGGGTTAGTACTCGGATGGGTGACCACCATAACTTCATGTGAGTAGAGTTGTTGGTTCGATTCTCTTCTGTGCCTCGGGGTTTTTTCATCGGGTTCTCTGGCTTTCCTCCCTCCATAAAATCAACACCATAATTTCCCCAGTTAATTCTGCTAACTAGTTCCGTCAACGGTTGAGGGCCATTAGGTTATCAGTGTCTAAATACTGTCATGACCCTCAATAAAATAAAGTCGCTGAAATTTATTGCCCCACCACCGCATAGAAAGCGTGTTAGCAAGCTAGGAGTTACTAATCCAAGAGGCATCCATCCTTTTGACAGTGAAATAAAAGTAGTGTCATGCGTAGGCAGTGTTGAAATAGATATATGTTATTTACCGGCTGGGAGGTCCGTATAGAGAAATATTTCCCGAGGTCTCAAAAACTGCCCGAGGCCGCAGGCCGAGGGTCGTTTTTTTGAGACCGAGGGAAATATTTCTCTATACGGACCGACCAAAACGGTAAATAACATATTTATTTTTTTATTAATCGTACGATTTATAATTTACATAATTAAGTAAATTAACATAATTTAATTGCGTAATCGAGATGACATTCACGTGATATTCAAAAGTCCAAAGTTTATCGTTCGACAGTAAACAACTGCCGACATGCAGTCTGACAGGGAAGCTTGGAACGTCTTTTGTGATAAAAAAACAGTCAAAACTTGAAGATCTAGTGCTTTTAAAGTTTAGTTGATAAAGATTCTTCGTCCTTCTTCGTCGCTTGCTCGTTTTTGGCTGTTCGTTTGGAAAATCGCTTTCAATACTCGGCTGACTGCATGGAAATTGAAAGTGGGTCGTTCGAGTTTGAAGACGAAAATGCTTGTAAGAAGCCATTTGAAACTTTTTTCAAAGACATGACACGATACGAGGTTGGCATGTGGAAAATATTTGACTAAAGGGTAAAGACTTGTAGCGGTTTTGTTAAGTATAGTTGGACAACAGACGAATGACAGTTTAGTATCAAAAGGTTTCAGCTTTTCTGTCCTCTCGTGGTATGTTTTTTTTAATGTATACTTCTATATAGTTTCATTTAGTGATTCAAAATACTGTGTTCACAAGTTTATGTATGTTTTGCCTATTGTTTTAAACTGTTTTCATACGTCGTTGAGCAATAATACTTTAAAACTTTATAAATGTCGCTGGCTGAAATTTTGCTTCTTCACAGCATTCTCGCTTTCTTTTAAAATTCGCTGTTTTCACACGAAGTTCTCAAAGCCATTTGGATAATAAAACTCATTTGTATCCCCGTAGCTCTCTGTTGAATATATTTTTTCTGTGGCAAGCGAAATAGTTATGAAAATCGATCAATTTTACGGCCTATAAAACACATTAAAAAAATTATCTCGAGCGGTCCCGTACGGGCTCATACGGACCGCTCGTTAACCAATCAGAAAGCAGGATTTGGTAGGATACGGACCGAAAAAAAAATAAAAATCGAAATATAGTATAAGATTTGAGTACTGCCGAAACTATTAAACGTAGATTTCTATCGTTTCGGGCGAAGGCCTTCGTCAGAGAGAAACTTATCCTTTCAATGGTAACACCAGTTTGTTTTCTTAAATACTCACGTCTGAATAGCATTCATTATGCATCCTGCAGAATTAGTTGATGGACAATTGTTACAACCTTAAAAGAGAATTTGGTAAAATCGATCATCGATAAAGGACATGCTATCGTAATTTTTTATTTATTTAATCATATTTAAACACGGTAGCCTTGTCAGCGATCACAATAAAAATAAAATTAAAATGCTGCTTTTCAAAGGGCCGTGTAACTATAAATACATGTTAAGAAAGCTTGCGCTAATATAATACAAATGTCAAATATATAATATGCATGTTAAGAGATGAGAAGGATATGCCAGCTTGGATATGAGAATTGAGTGTAAATGTTCTTCGAGCTAATTTATTCATTTTTGCATTACAACATTAAGGCCCAGGTCAAACGTCGAACTTTCCATGAGACGAACTAAATTCTTCAAATTAAGTTCATGACAAGATCGACGTTTGACTGAGTTAAGTTCGACTGATTGTTTTTGGATCGTCTGACTGAAGATCGTCCCTGGGTCAAACGTCGATCTTCTTATGAGCCGAACTAAATGTATAATTTAAATTTAGAGGGGCTGGGAAATCTAAAAATATCATAGCGTCTTCATATGACCAAGTGGATGATCTGTGTATCATGTTTTCAAAG